>JAJIYU010001688.1:0-34128 GCA_030144865.1 Tinospora cordifolia
ATATATATATATATAATTCTCATTCTCATGCTTAAAAATTGCTGAAAAAGACTTTCCTTTTAAATATACTTGAGAAATATTTCCTTAAAAATAAATAATTTCACCTACCAAACAAGCCCTTAACAAAATTATAAAAACCTTTTTGGCTTTCTTCCATTAGATTTAAGAGCTTGTGATCAACATGACCGTATCCCAAAAGGATTTTACATATACAGAACACCAAACTTAAAAGAACCATGAACGAACATTCATTTGGAACATTCATTTACATATCTGAATCTTAAGCCAAACGCAGCCTAAAACATTCATTTGGAACACACCCAAATGAGGTATTTCATATTTTCATTATTTTATATACAAAAAACTGTATCCAAATTCTAAACCAAACACAGCCTAAAACATTTATCTAGAGCATCAGATCCTTAAAACACACAAATATACACAACAAAGCAGCACAGGAACTATCTAAAGCAATTATAATGAAAGCATTAAATTGATGAAGAGAATTCAACAGAAATGAAGAAGAAGAAAAAATGGTCATCTGGTGACAGTTTATTTGGCAGATAGCTGTTGCATATAATTTACATGCTTGTTTGCTATGAATGCCAAACCAGAGAAAGTAGAAGAAGAAAGGAACCAAAAGAAGAATGTACATAAAAGCAATGGGCTTTAACAAGAAACATTTTTAATACCTCATCACTCCTTTTTCTTTCTCTTTTTTTATGCTTTCTTTCTATATCATTTCGTCTTTAAGCGTTCCTCCGTTGCAATGGTGAAAGACACCATTCCCGTAAGCTTCTTCCTCATGCTTTAGTTTCACTTGTTCGCTCAAACCCCATATCCGAATTGTACGATCATCACTGGCTGATGCTAACATGTGGGGGTTTGCCGGGTTCCAGCTTACACAGTTTACAGCTCCAGAATGCCCGGGCAACGCTTCTATGAGCTCCCCAGTGGTTCTTTGCCATATATAAACCTGTGAACAACATCACACTTTTTTTAACAAAAATACCCGCCATTGCAGAAAGTTGTACCTAAGCAATTACCGCAAGTTTAGACAAAATGCACCCGCCTTAGCAACAGACTCGCCGTTGCTGAAGTTGTATCTAAGCAATAAACCGAAAAGTTTAGACACAAAGCAATGCACCCATTTTGACTAACAAATCTGTCGTGAAGTTGTATCTAAGCAATTATCAGAAATTCCAAAGAAGAAGAAGAAGAAGAAGAGTTAGAATTGAAGCATAGCATTTGTTTCTTACACAATCACTTGCATACCCAATTGCCGTTCCTATTTCTGAAGTCATGTTTATTTGCCAAATTAGACTAAGAATAAAACGAACTGAAGCAATTCTAGATTAAAAAAATCTTTTGCCTTCACTATCATAATCATCATCGAGGGATGCAACGGCCTCAACATGAACTACTACTACTTTCCCAAATTAATTTGTTCGTACTTTTTTCGATGTTGTTTGCTAATTCTACTTACAAATCCAAAACAGTGAACGGGTAATAAAAAATAAATAAAATTTTGATACTTTTTCTCTATTATTTTTTCTCTCTAAAAAACAGGTAAAATAAAATATCACCTAAAAAATTCTTGCTTAAAAACGTCACACTTATTATGTTGAGCTTTACACAACAACAAATAGAGAAGTTCATTTTAAAGTAGAAGTTGAGGCAAAAAAGATCTAGTAGTTTGTTACTCCCAAATATTTAAAGGAACAATAAAAAATAAATAAATAGATGTAACATAGAAATTCATACCTGTGAATCCTCGCTCCCACTAGCAATGAAAGCTTGTTCAAACCCACCAAAACAGGATCTAATGACAAACCGAGTGCGTTTGTGACCCTTGTACTTGGCAACGAGTCTGCATTCTCTATCAATGCTCCACAAATGTATTTCTTGATTTAAAAGATTAACCAGCAAAAACTTAGAATCCCTTGACAACGAGAATGACGTTATTGTTTGTTCCTCTACAATTTCTGTCTCAACTTTTGCTTCCCTATTAAGCAATAATAATGCGGTTTCCTTGTACATAGTAATAATCTGCTTACCATCATTTGTTATTGCCATGTCAGAGATCTTAAGTGTTCTTTGTCCTTTCCAACATTCTAGCTCTTTCCCATCCAAGTCCCACATGCAAATGCTCTTATCAGTTAAGCCTGCGAACAAAAACTTCCCATCTGGCAACCATGCACAAGAGATCATGCCAAGGCCCGTTTTCTCATAAACATGAACGCATTCACCAGTTTTCACATCCCAGCGTCTAATAACCTCCTCCATTCCACATGTTAGAATTTGGGTGTTGTCAGGACTCCATGAAATTGTATGCACAGGTTTCCGGTGACCCATGAGTCTGTGCTTCAAGGTCACTGTGCCATCTTCATGAACCTAAAATATTAAATTTCAAGCAGAAGGTATTCAATAGAAAAAATTTATGAACATATATATATATATATATATATATATACACACTATGTTTTCTGGTGACCAATCAGATTGGTATTAAAGGAGAAGTGAAGCTAAAGAGATGAATTCAGATGTGTTTTTGACTGTCCAAAATAAACATTTCAATATTTTTAATGAAGGGGAAACTAAAAATGACAGATAATAATCAATAAAAACTTCAGGTTTTGCAGGTGCAATATTTTCGTTATGTGAGAAAAAGGAAAAAAGGTATCTGATAGCAGATACAAGTAAAGCCATCAAAAGAATCCAGAAAAGCCTTAGAATCTTGAAAATACATAGCCACAGGATCATTCTCTTAGTAATTTTATAGTTACAAAACATATTAACATAATCAACTTGTTGGATGATTATTTAAAGAGAACAGACTCCTATTTCTTTTTTTCTTTTTTTTTTTTTTTTTTGTAATTCCGTATGTGATCTGAACTCTTTACTTTACTTTAACGCACCGGCATCTGGCACTTCATCTTATAACATGAAGTATGGGATATGTGGCCAACAGTTTAGATTTTAGAATATTATTATGTAGATTCTCTAATGGAAAAAAGAAAAAAGAAAAAAAATGAAAGAAGATAATGATTAATAGGCACAGTTTACTTACATGGGATGATATAATGGATAATACATGAGTAAAATGAAAGAACAAAAAAAATTAACATTTAACATAGTAGAGTGCTTGTACCATAGAATTTGGAAATAAACAAGTGGTACTTCAGATATGTATTCATTTTGGACACACACGAGTCTGGGTAAAAGTTATCCCTAATTATTGTTCTTATATCTTTAATTATTAATTCACAACCAACAATTTTTTCTTTTCTTGTATGTAGCTCTCGTTTCCCTTCTTTTCCCAAGTCTAATTGTAAGATCCATTGACACACATTTGTAGGTGATAATGTTGGGCGCTCATTTGGAATAATCCCACATAAAAACAAAATTGGAACGTGTCATATATCACTTTATGATTGTCATAAAAATAGATTAGCACCCAATTCATGTAGGCCCGATTAAGATCTTAACAGAAATAGAAATGTCCTTTCGCCATGAACAACTGATAAAAATGCCTAAAATATTCTCAGATAAAATGTCCTATGTCCTTGGGTTTTATGATCTCATTGTATTTTATATCAATTTGAGGGATTTATACTTTTGTACTTCTTGGGGCCTTCTTTTATATAATATATTTTATTGCTTCTGCTCAAGAAACTAAATAAAAAAAAAATCTCAAATTTACAAGAACTAAAGAATTAAGAGGTAATATACTTTTCTTGCAACCTTAAGATTTAATATGGGAACTATTCAAATTTGAATACCTAGCGAAGAATCAGCATGATTCCTTTTTTTTTCCCAAAAATATCAGAGCTAAAGGAAATACTAATATAAGAGTTTTAAATAAATAGAAAAAGTTACCTCATATATAGCAGCTCTTAGATCACTGGAGGATGATGCTAA
This sequence comes from Tinospora cordifolia, assembly GCA_030144865.1. Lineage (NCBI taxonomy): Eukaryota > Viridiplantae > Streptophyta > Magnoliopsida > Ranunculales > Menispermaceae > Tinospora > Tinospora cordifolia. The sequence continues at coordinate 3,922 of JAJIYU010001688.1, forward strand.
GTATCTACCATCATGTGAAAATTGCAAAAACCAGACTTCATCACTGTGTTCACGAATTACCTGCTCCAATAAAATTAAAATCATAAGGAAGACAAGAAGCAAGAAAAATGAAGAAGAAATTGAAAGACTTAATTCTAACCATAAAATGCTGAAAGGAACAAACTCCATAAAATGCTTACTAATGTATCATATTGCAAAGGCAGGGAGTACAGTACAGGCATTGAATGGTAAAGAATAGCAAGGTAGCTCCTTCAAAACCATCATAAGTACAGAAAAGCCTAACTAGACCCTCATATTATGTATCCGTCAAAGTGACTAGCACAGACAAAAAGTAAACTAACCCCTAAGCAATACTTAATTAGACATGAATTTTTTTATTTTTTATTTTTTGGCATATACTTTGTATGCCCTTCATTGACTCATTCTACAATGAATGCCAGAAACCCCGCACTAACAATCTTACTCACAGATATCTTCTTTTGGAAGGGAACATAAGAAATCAAGAAGCCCAATTACAACATAATTGACCCCAGATTTTTGGGCTTCGGCTGAATTAGCACAAGACAATGCAAGAAATTTCAATCAAAAGTTCAAGAATTAAACAAGGCTAAATGAGATCAGAAGCATATCTAACCTCATTCTTTTCCTTTATTTTGTGTCCCAATGAGATTTTGACCAGAATCCTTAATCTTTTAACTATTATTAGACCAAAAACAGCTTCCAGGCTCAAATGAAATACAATTGGTCCTAAATTATGCATCTTACACTTGCATGGAAAAAGCATTTCCAGGTGTCTATAACATCATTGTTGTCAAGGTAGAAAAGGCGTACATAAGCATTAAGCCTCTATATAGGCGCAGCCTAGAAAAGATCTAGACTGATCTAAGACCATAAAATAATAATATAAAGGTCTCTAAAAAGTATTTACTTATTTATAAGGGTAGCAATTCGTATCATCGTGTCATAAACGGGTCATGTTTAACCGTGTTTATAATTGTGTACCTGTATATGACCTATTTAACTTTTTACAATCAAATTTTAAAATAATTTTTAATAAAAAATATTAAAAAAAAATTAAAATTTTAAAAAATTATATTTAAAATAATAACAATAAATTATATTATCAATAGATTAATAAATACACTAATTTTAAATTAACTTATTTATAATTTGTCTCTTAACTTATCTCTAATCGTGTTAAATGTGTCATTTTCGAATTTTTTGCTTTGAACCAAACTCGTTAACTTCGTGTCGTGTTCGTGTCAGGTTAGTGTCGTACCGCAAATTGCCACCCCTACTTATTTACTAGTTCCTCGCATATATATGTATGTGTAACATACGTAATATATCAGTGTTTTCAAGGTGTTGCCTAGGTCCCCCAAGCACCTAGGCCACCGCCTAGGTGCTCTAAAGAGGTAGTTGCAATTTATTATTTTTTAAGGAGGGGCTTGAAAAGATTTTTATTTTAAACTCTAAATTAATAAAAATTAAATAATATACTAAAATAAAATCAATAATATATCATTTATTTTAATAGTATATATATATATATATATATATATATATATATAGAATGAGAGACCAATGAATAAATAAATAATTTTCTAAAGATCTCTAAATAATTATTTTACGGTCCGCCTAGGCCCCGCCTTGCCTTACAAAGGCAATATCGACTAGTTCCACTTTTTCACTTTGACAACACTATAATATATAACTTAATTTTTATTAATTTTGGGTTTAAGATAATTTTTTCAAGTACTCCAAAAAGAAAAGAAAATGTACAACCCCCCATTAGCGCCTTGATCATTGCCTGGGCATTCGAGAGCGCTGGGGGTCTAGGCATTGCCTAGAGGAAACCTAGGCAACACCTTGATGACATTATATAATATGTAGATAGCAGCCACAAGTTTGTTGCCTATTTGTTCTCTAGACAACTAAAATATGCAAATGAATGAAATTCCTAATACAGACTACTCAATCACTAAACCAAAATTGGACTCTTTTAGAACTTAATGCACAACCGGCAACTTAAAAAAGTTAAACACCTAACTTATAGGAAGTTATTTACTAAAACCTAACCAAACAAAATTATAGATTTAGGATTTAAAGAGACAGTAAAATAAAATCCAAAATGACTATGAATTCACCACATTACAAGGACTCATCCAAATTAGGATTAAAAGTAAAGCATCATTTAGTACATTCAAGGTTTTCTGGCTACTTAGGCAATAACATGATCCATCATGCACTAACATATTAGAGAGTGAACGCACAACCCACCTAACTGGAGATCATTTCAGTACTTGATACGTCAGGTTATTGGGTGTACAAAATGTGCCAACTTCCTAAGCTGAGAATGGGTTTTAGTTGCAATCTGTGGCTCATTCCTGAAATTAAATCTAGGGGTAAATTCCCACAATACAGAATCATAATCGAATAAAGAGTTCTACTCCTTGATTTAAAAGACGTACAAGACTGTTTCATCCATGTAAATAACTTCATGACTTTCATCCCAACAAATACCTTCTAATGCTTGAACAAATTCCTAATTTTGAGCCAAAGTGAGCTTTCATTTTTCTTTTCAAAGAGAGAGAGAGAGAGAGAGAGAGAGAGAGAGAGAGAGAGAGAAACAAACAAGAGATCTTGTTAAATGCAGAAAAACAAGATCATATAAATATCACTAAAGGTGATGAAACGAAGTTTGTGTATACACACTAGTTAGACAGCTCTTGCAACCATACAATTGCCCCAATTCAGAAACCAATCCATTCAGGAAATTCCCATAATAATCAGGGATGCATCAACCCACGTATGTGCAGTAATTTTAATGTCCTCCCACAGGAATGTAACCACTCGGCCTACATGGTTAAAAACTCTGTTTTTACAGTCTAACCATAAGGACCACAACATGCTTGTATAAATATATTCTGTCAGTAAACATTTTCTACTGCCAAGGAATTCTTCCCCATTCAAAAATATATTCCAAATTATTACCCTAAACAAGTTTTCATCTGCTTATGCAAGACATTTTTTTTTACGATCAATGAGACTTTCTTATGCCTATACAAGCAATTATCAAATTTTTACATAATAGAGGTCATTTTATTCAAAATTGAACTTTCATCTTCTTAAATATATAAATTCCTAAATCTACAAACAATAAGAGCTCCTTGTGCTTTTATAAATTAATTTCTAATGTTTAGACTTACAAAAGAAATCCATAAATTTCACCCAAAATGAGACTATTGTGTACTCTCATCCACAACAACTGAAGTTTTATGTGTCTATACAAATAACTTCATGCTTTTCACCCCAACTAGGACTTTCATGGGCCTATTTATATACACAAATTCCAAGCTCATCAGGGTATTGGCATGATGGTTGGGAAGAGGGACCACGACCTAGGAGGTCGTTGGTTTAACTCCCAACCCTTCTTAAAATTCTACAAACTCTTCCACAAGGGTGGACATGTCTTACGCCCTGGGTCTCTCAAATCTTGGCGCAGTAAAGAGGTGTAGGCAGTGGGGGTTGGATGACAACAGTTGGAATAAGAAAAATAATAATAAAATTAAAAAAAAAAAAAAAAAAAAAAAAAAAAAAAAAAAAAAAAAAGAATACACACAAACACAAATTCCTAACTTTTAGCCTAGTAGGCTTTGATGTACTTAGATATATGTAATCTTATTTTTTTTTTAAAGAGAAAACATGTTTTTGTCATTAAAAGCTAAATAAATTAATACTGAAAAATTTTAAGATAAAGGAATGGAGGAAAGCCACTGCCGTTGGCATATAGAGAATATACACGCAACTTCGCAAATTGCCATCTCTTCTCTATAGTAAAAATGAAAGAAAAAACCTATCCCAAAAAAAAAAAAAATTATGTTTTCTTTCTTGTACATGTGCACTTGATTATTGAGGATGAGGGTAAGCTAGACAAAGGATAGTTGTTGGATAGGTTGTTTCCCAGCTACCTCAATATAACATGACTTCCAAGCTTCCATGTAGTGAGCAAAGAGTTCACTTAATGCTTGGTTATGATATTGACGGCGATCCAAAGACGCTAAACTCTCCCAGTCTTTAACTCTTTTCAAAATGGTCTCCTCATTGTCACCAACTTTAGGCAAACCAGCAGGACTAAAAGGACCAAAGACAACACCCTGGGACTTTTGTTTTGACTGCTTTTCCAGTTGTCGACTCTCATCACTATCGGTATCTTTTGGCAAATTGTCACACTTTGTCTGAGTATGAATTTTCAGGTTCATTTCATTTTCAGACAAAGGCTTTACCCTATTTCTCTTATGGCTGATGTTTGTGAGTTCTGACCCAAAAACTTGTTTCTTTGGGTCAAGAGATGTGGCATGTTCTTTCTCAGATTTCCCATTAACTCCCAGCAATCTGAAAGCTGGTTTCCTGCTCTCCAATGAGATTCATAGAAGACAATACATTAGCAATACATTAGCAATCTGATGGGTCTTTTCAATGAGATTCATAGAAGACAATACATTAGCAATGTTATATAATCGTCTCACTTTTGCTGCAGAGTTATTTCGCATCTGTGATGAACTTTGAGCATCACCAAGAAAGATCTTTGCAGCTTCCTCCAGGGAAACTAGATCAGAATCATTGCAAATGAAAAGCTTAACAAAATTCTGGGTTAGTAATCCAAGGGATTTTTCTCTTCTGTTGTCAACTATAGAGGTCAAAGAAGATTTGGCAGGAGCAGCGCCAGGGCTTGACTTGTTTTTCTTGACATCAGTATTTGAATCGCCAGACCCCTCAGCCTCTTCACCATCCAAAACTTTCTCATTGTCACCCTCACCAGCTTCCAAATAACTGAAACCATTCTCTCTCAAGGCCTCTTCTTTAAGCTCGTTTAAGGCCTTGGGAATTCCTCCAAAGCCTATCCAAGAGTATCAGTTCTTCGCTTTCCTTGCAAGAACTCCAACACTTTCCAACACATTGACAATGTCGTAAATCCTACGCCGCTCAACTCCTAATCTGTTAAGGGGCCTCATCCAAACCAATTGACTAAATTCCATCTCAATTGTACAAACTCAAGAAATTAGTGCACAAGAGGCTGAGCAATTTCAGCTTCCGGCTGTAAGAATGATGCTGTTCATTGACTCATTAAATGATGACGAAATCTCCATAGATCCATCCATCTGAGACATCTTCTTCTCAAATCCCACTCCAATCTTCTTGAAACACTACAACTCGAGTCAAACCTACTTCTCTTTGGATCAAACGAAGATGCTCACCTCTCCCTTCTTATGGTTTCAGTAGAAGAACACCAGATCTAAAGCATTTTAGGAAGGAAAACTCAAATATGACCAAAAAAATTAAATAAATAAAATAAAAAATTAATAATTATATAGTCAGACTCATCCGACTCCAACCCTTGGTTTTTTCTCTCTCGAGCATTAATGTAATCTTAAATATTACCCTAAACAAAACTTAAATGTGCTTATAAATGACATTTATATTTCTCACATCGAATGGGACTTCTATGCACACTATAGACAAAATTCCTATTTTGTACCCAAAAAAAGAATTATTTTGTGTACATATATAAAGAAATTCGTAAAATTTACCTAGAGTGATACTTTTAACTGCTTATAAATTTGCAACATAAGAGAGTTTCATAAACAAATTCCCAAATTTAAACCTAAAAGGGCTTTTGTGTGATTTGCACAAGAAATTCATAATTTTCACATAATGTGGCACTTACATGTGCTTTACAAATTTCTCCAAATCAGTTGTAAGAGTTTAAATAAATAACTTCATGATTTTGTGTACTTTTGTGTGCTTTACAAATTTCTCCAAACCTCTTCTTCATCAAAGGGTCTTTCTAGCCACTACTTCTTTTGCTCTCCTATTAGGGACCAATTTCTTCCCTCAATAACCAAATCCTTTCCTCTCTTTTTGCTGTAGAGATTCTTGAAATATCTTAAGATCACCTCTTCTATGCCATTTGCTTCCTCCAGCAATTCATTCCCCTCTTCTAATCTATTTATCTAATTTATGGCTTTTCTGTAAAGAGCACTTGGTGGAAATATTTAGAATTCACCTTCCCTTCCTTTGTGCATCTTAGGCTGGCCATCTATCTGGTTGTTCTTTCATTTTTCTAGTCGACTTCCTTAATTTCTCCCACCAGCTTGTTCCATTTATTAAAAATTTCTTGAAAGTTTTCCCTTTTGCCATTTTGTCTTGGATTGCCTTCAAATTCCCTTCTAGACTAGCTTTTCTTATATCCTCCCTAATTTTTTCAATCTGTACCACTCCTTAATATTCTTTCCATAAGCTTCACCTTAAACAAGACTATCACGTACTTATATAGACAAATTAGTAATTATGTTCCAGTAGGAGTTTTATGTGTCTGTGTAAATAACTTCATCTCCACACCTAACAAGGACCTCTATGTGGTTATTTACAAAATTCATAATTTTTAGCATAGTTGGATTTTCATGTGCTTGTATAAACATAATTCCAATTAATACCCTAAATTAAACTTTGCTGAATGGATTGCAGTTGATAAACTAAGGAAGGTTTCTCTTTTGGTGAATGGCTAAGTAACTAGCGTAATATTCTCTATGAAACTGTCTAGTGTGTTTCTATATATAGTTTATGTAAAGTTTGTTTTAAAGTATTTTGGATACAATGTCCGTTTGTTCCGTCTAGACCTAAGTTGTTCAAGTGAGACCACTTTTGTAAGGGATATCTCATCCCACTATCATCAATGAAATATTTTTGGTGTATTAAAAAAAAATTCCCTGGCTTACATAAGAAATTTATAATTTTCATGTTAAGTGGGACTTTTGTATAAAGTCTTTTTATCTACTTATAAAAGAAAATTCTTAAAATGGGACTATCTTGTCTATATTTATTTACAAAATAAATCCATGAAGTTTACCTAGAGTTGAACCTTTGTGAAGGCCTGGAAAACTGAAGATGAAGGAGCTAGCTACTCGATCGAAGAACCCTGCTGCTTGGATTGTTGAAACTGATGAAAGATGCTTAAATAAATAAATTCATAAACTTTTACCATGAAATAGTGTTTCATGCACCTATCAAATTCTTGACTAAGACCCTAAAAGGGACATATAGGAAATTCAAAGTTTTCACACTAAATTAGATTTTAGTGCGCTTATATACAAAAGTTCATATTTTCTTCCAATTTGAGTCTTTTGTTTGCATATAAATAACTTTATGACTTTTAACCCAACTAAGACTTTTATGTGCTAATATATACAAATTCCAAATCGTTAGCTTAGTTGGGTTTTCATGAGCTTGTAAAAACATAATCTTAATTATTACCCTAACTACAAATTCCATATGCTTATATGAGAATTTTATATTTTTCATGCTAAGTCAAACTTTCATGTACTAACATAAGCAAATTTCTAATTACACAAAAAAGAGACTATCTTCCACGTAAAGAAAGTCATTGATAAATATGACCAAGAATTGTATTTTCTTTTTTTGGTGCTTATCTTCATATTTTCATAAATTTCTATACCACAAGCTCACACTAACAAATCTCTAATTGTTAGCCTAACGGGGAAACTTTCATGCACTTATATACACAATTTCCCAATTTAGTTTAATTGGGCTTTATGTGTGCATGAACATAATTCCTATTATTAACCTAAATCTGCATTTTGAGTGCTTTAAAAAAAAAAAATTGGCCCAAAGATGGACTTTTTTGTGCTTATAGAAGAGAATTCATAAATTTTATCCAAAATGGGGCTATATTGCATACATATAAAGAAATTCCTAATTTGTACCCAAAATTGAACTTTCGATGGGCTTAAATACATAAATTTGTAAACTTGCACCGCAAATGGAAGTTCCATGAGCCTATATAAAAGAACTTACTAATTTTTAGCATAAAAGGAAATTAAGTATGACTTGTACAAGAAATTCCTAATTTTCACCCATTCTAGGGTTTAGATGAGTGAGTTCATTGAAAAAAAAATCCTAGTTCTCACCAAAGTAGGACCACTATGTGCTTATAAGTACATATTCATAATTTTTTCCCACTTTAATTTTAACATGAGAAGAGCTCTAAGAATTATTTTGAGAAGAACAAGTCGAACTCCTCAAGAAAGATAGCTCTTTTTTCCTCTCATCAACCCTTCTATTGATTGTGTGAATAACAAGGTCCCCAAAAAAACTACGAGGAGATTTCCCTCAAAGGCATGCCCAAATATGAAGGGGGCCAAGCTTCCCTAGACTTGCATCAAAATGTTATTGGGAACATTAATCCCAACAAATTTTCAGTTGGAATGATTAATCTCTTAGCCCAAAAAGAAAGTAGAAGCACTTTAAGAGATTTATTATCCCATTAAGACTCTGATAATCATTCTTGATGAAGAAAATAGAATTGTTTGCAAACTGGATACGGGAGAGACATGTACAATATGCTTACCAATATGGGACCCGTAGAATATGTCGAAAGATTTGACTTTAGGAATGATATTATTAGGGATATCCACAAAAAATCTGTATATAAATAGGTATAAAGGATCACCTAGTTGAAGACCTCTTTGGCCCTAGATTCTTTCTATAGATTTGCCCTTGATAAATGCTAAAAAGAAAACAGAAGAGAGGCACCCCCAAATCCATTGTCAACACTTTCATCCCAAAAACTTTCTCTAACATCAAGTCAAGGAAATTCCAATTTATAGAATTATATGCTTGTATGCACATAACCTTTTCTTTAACTTCATTATTTTAGCTCAACTAGGACTTTCATGTGTTGATATACACAAAATCATCTTTATAGCTTAATTAGGCTTTCATATATTTGTATAAACATATTCCCAATATTACCCTAAAGTAAGACTTTTGAGTCCTTCATATGAGAAACTTTTAATTTTTTCCCCCAAGTGAAAATTTTGTTTTCTTATACAAGAATATCCCTAGTTTATACCCAAATTGAGACTACTGCATAGAAAATAATAAGAAATTCACACATTTTAACCAAGTGTGCTTATATATATATATATATATATATATATTTTGAAGAGAAACTATAAAGATAGATATATATTAATGTAATAAAAAGTTGCTAGATGAGAAATCTAGCATCATACATCCGAATTACATAAGGAACAAAATATTATGCCAGTTGGCCACCCACCCCCCAAAACTATATCCCTTACCAAGTTTAGTTGGACTAATCCAAGTACAGAACAAGATCATCGATCTTTCCCAAGTATACAAAACAGATTTACAGGAGTTCAAAAACAATCTACTGTTCCTTTCTTCCCAAATTGAGAACCATATAGCGAAGAGGATAATTCGTCTATATTTGATGATGTTTTTCGGCCCATTGTACTCCTCTCCTTGCCAATCTCCATTCAACAACATTGGACTGACTTTGCTGCACTTTTCTTTCCACTTATGCCAGACTTGAAGAAGGAATCTGCATTTATTGAAAATGTGAGGTGTTGAGTCATCCTCCTCCCTGCATAGACAGCATATAGAAGGATGAAGACAATAATTGGATAGTTTCCTCTGCAAGACTTCTGTAGTATTTAATTTATTAAGAAAGATTAGCCAAGCTAGAATCTTGGCTTTAGTAGGGGCTTTAACTTGCCACACCAGCTGATTATGTTGAAAAGATACTTGAGAGCTCCTATGGTTACTCAGCTGCTTGTAGAAAGACTTTACAGTAAAAATATGATCCTTGTTTCCGATCCACTCTATTCTATCTTCCATGTCCTGCGGCTGAAACTCTTGCAACAGGTTCATGATATTTGTGATCTCTTGAAGTTGATTATCCCTAATATTTCTGCTGATGTACATGTTCCATCCCCAGCTAACCCTCTCCTCTTGAATAGTTTGGCAAATAAACTCTGCTATGGGCACATTATGCTTGTCTGAAATTTGATAAAGTGAAGGAAACATCTCTTTTAGACTATTTGTGGCACACCATGTGTCCTCCCAAAAATGAGCCTCATTACCTTTACCCACCTTCCATCTCAATTGAGACTTAAAGATAGGATAAAGACCCCCAATTGACCTCCAAGGTGACCTTCTACTCCTTTTTCTATTAATACCTACTTCTCTGCCATTACTTTGACCACCATGAATGCTCTTTATTACTTGTGCCCATAACACCTCCAGCTGCCTATACAATCTTCGTAACCACTTTCCCATGAGAGCCTTATTTTTGGTAGCTATATTTTCCACCCCCAATCCTCCTTTTTGAGTTTCTTGGCACACTAGCTCCCACTTGACCAGATGCTGCCCCTTCTCTTTCCCTTCTTGCTTCCACAAAAATTTACACATCTTTTGCTCAATTCTTCTAGCTGCTCCTATAGGGATTTTAAACAAAGACAAGAAATATGTGGGGATGGCTTCCAAAACTGATTTCAGCAGAAGGAGTCTTCCTCCTCTTGACAGATAGCTTCCCCGCCATCCTTCAATTCTTTTGGAGATTACCTAGATAGCTGAATTCCAAAATTCAGCCTTGTTGGGACTACCTCCCAGGGGCATACCCAAATAATGGAGAGGCCATTGACCCAAGGAAACCTTGATACTCTTAGCCAAATCTTCAACCTCCTTTTTATCCACATTGATACCCGCTAGATGACTCTTTTCTTTATTTATTTTGAGACCAGAAACCAAGCAGAAGGCTTGAAGAGCATCAATGACAGATTCAGCTTCCTTGTTGTCTTTCTTCATTAGGACTAGGCAGTCATCGGCAAACAGTAAATGAGTTAACTAGATTTTCTCTTTTCCTATCCTCATTCCTTCTACTCTTTGACACACCACTGCCTTTTCCATGACTCTCGTGAAAGTATCAGCAACTAGGGTAAAAAGAAAGGGTGAAAGGGAGTCCCCATGCCTTAGACCTAGTTGAGCCTTAAACTTTCCCCTCGGTCTCCCATTTATGAAGATAGAATAGTTGACAGAAGACAGACAAGCTTGTATCCAATTTCTCCACTTGGTTCCAAAACCTTTTACCTTTAACACGTAGTCAACAAAGGCCCACCTCACAGAGTCATATGCCTTGGCAAAATCTACCTTGAGGATAAGGCCCTGCTTGCCTTCAGCTCTATAATCCTCCACCACTTCGTTTGCAATAAGGATGGCATCCAAGATTTGTCTATCTTTGACAAAGGCCATTTGCAGCTCACTGACCGTGTTGTGCAACACCTTCCTTAACTGGTTTGCAAGGGTTTTAGCTAAAATTATGTAGATGCTTATGATTAGACTTATAGGTCTAAAATCTAAAATTTTGACTGAATTTTGTTTTTTCGCAATAAGACGTATATATGTCTCATTGACTTTCTTAATCACAGTAGCATCTTGGTGGAATTCATTCATAAAATCACAAATATCTGCCTTAACTATTTCTCATTCCCTCTGGAAGAACTCCATAGTATATCTCATTCACTCCACTTCTGAAATTTTTGAAGCTGGACCCGATCCTCTTATATTCCAACTGAGGATCTTCATGAGGAGCTTCTACTCCGTACTAAGCAAGAATTCACTCCACTTCAGTCAATTGCGCCCCAATAGACAAAAGGAATTTTCTTACCCTTTCAACCTCTTTTTCCTTCATCATTATCGAGCTATCCTCCCCCTGTCCTCCTTCTTCTCCCTAGTCTTCCTCATTCTGCCCCTGCTTGACTGCTTCGTTCATCTGTCCTTGTGTCTGAGTCCACTCTTCATTTGTTGGAGACCCGACTCGCTTTTGCACTTGTGGTGAAGAAGGTATTTCCTTCTGCTTGCCCTCGTTTCGCATCATTTTGGATATGTTTGCTGGATTGAGAGGAGGGAGAAAGTAGTTGGGAAATGATTTAGAACATACCTTGTTTTGCATCACCTCTTCTCGGGATTGGTGTTCCTGCTCTGCATCGAATTCCATCTCCGTTTATGCCACTTCCGATCTCAGTCTTTCCGTTCCACTTGTATGATCCAATGCTTCGTCATTCAACGACCCGAACTCCCACTCTAACTCCTTGTCTTCTTGGTAACCTTAGGCTTCCCATTTTGCTACAGCTCCCATGCCATCTGTTTGGACTTGTTTATCCTTCCTCCTGTATACCTTTATCTTTGGCCCACTCAACCTGCTCCTTCCAGCTTTTGGGTCTTCCTTAACTTTGGGCCCCTCTGATTCTCCTTCATAGCCCGTTTCATGTCTTGAACTTATCTTGCGTCCCATTATTATTTGGTCTTCATTCTGACTTGGGCCCGCCTTATTGTTTCCACTTATCCCAGTCCAACATACGAGCTGGCTTTGTCGTTTTCCTCTTTCTTTCCACTGTAGTTCACCTCCTCCCACTTCTTTGTCCTTATTCACTTTATTTGACCAGTGCCGTCCTATCCTCCTGCTTTCCGTCAGACTGCCCATCTGCTCCATTACCGTCATCTTCTCCGTTATCTGTGTTTTCTTCCTCTTCGCTGGTTCGATCACCGGTGTATAGATTTCCGGCGAGCATCGCCTCTGTGAATCTTTTCGTTTCAAACTGGTCCAAAATCTGGTATCTAAGTTCTGCTACTTCCAGGCCCCAATTACGTTCAATCTCGACCAGACGTAGCTCCTGGATTCCCCACTTCCCATAGATATCAAATCCTTCGATAGAAAGCCAGAGTCATGTCCTCTCAATCTGAGAAACGTCATTTCCATGATTGAACCTTTCGCCATCACCTCCGCGATGTCCAGCAACCCACCACAAGCTTCTCCTATTTTCCCAAACGTATAGATGTTCCAGGTCTTCGGGTATATTCCTTCAACCCCCAACCAATTATCCCTACATGCTACCTATTCTCCCTGCACCCCTATCGTCTCATTCCATTCCTCTACATAAAATCCTCCCACATATGTTTGATACTTCTCCGCTCTCAGAATCTGCACGTCTTCAGGTTTACTGCACATCAGCAATCCCCTTGCTACATCCAGGCGTTTTATCCGAATCTCCTTCTTCAGCATTTTCCTTAGCGAACGTTCAATCGTGGTCCATGGCGTTTCGTCAGATGTCCTAACTACCAGGAACCATTGGTCTTTCTTGTTATCAGAGCTTCCTTCAGCCCTTCTGTATCTCTGTTTCCTCCTATTGGTTTGGTTTGTCTAACCATGTCTTGTATCATACTTCTCCCATTTTTGCTCAATTGTTTCTTGGAGTGTGGTAGTTAGCTTCTTCTTTCCTCGAGCTTCTACCTCCGTCCACTCTTCTTTTGTGTTCTATACTATCGCCTTTTGGTGATCTGCCTCCCATACTACCTTATCTAGGGCTTTCCACAAGTGCCTCTAGGCTTCCGTCGTCCTCTCCTCCGGCACTATCACACTTTGCCTTTGGCCTTTTACTATTTTTGTCAGTTTCAGATCTTCCATGTTCGTTAGTTATAACCTCCATTAATGTAGTGGACCCCTTTCCTCTGAATACTCCTATCGGTCCTTTTTTCCCCACCTCCCCTTCGATGAGTTTCCTTCACTCCTTTTGGACCCAAACGACAGTTTCTTGGCATACCACAATACAGTAAGTACGAGCCTTTGTCACTTCCTGTATTAACACCTCCTTACTATCTTTCGCATGGCAGATCGAGAAAAATTTAAACCTTGTTGAGAATGAGGCGTAACTCCACCCACCGTTGCTTGCTAGTCTGATTCCATAGTTAAGTCTTTGACTATGGTTCTGCTTATGGCTCCTTGGTCCCCGTTGACTCCCTTTCACCGGCTCCAGCCCGTTTCCTTTTGTCTTGTCTTCCTTTTTTATGTGTCTTCTACGTTCCACGCTTATCCAACCTTGGTCTTCCTCTTCGGTCATTCCGTTTTGAACCACTTGTGACCATGTTTTGTGGCTCCCCATGTGTCGACCATACTTTTCTCCCTCAGTTCTTCTCTCTTCCAAGAGGCGTCTACTCCTGTGGTCCACTTTGCTTCTCCTTAACTTCCGCTGTGTATCCGACCAGTTTGCTCGTTCCTTTCTCCCTATTGTCCGCCCGACGGTCTCCATTCGTCTCCTTTGACCTCTCTCCTCGTGTCGTTTCGTTCTGTTCGTTCTGTTCTGTGCCATTCAAACAATGCTTATATATATATATAAGTATTTTTTTTATTCCAAATAGGAGTTTCTTGTGCTAATATAAACTAATACCTTATGGGACTACCAATCATTTTCCTTCTCTAGGAAGGCACACAACATTGCTCACATTGCTTATCTTGCCACAATGTGAACAATATGGCTATAACACAAAAATAGTCTTACATAATGCTGCACACTCAAAATCTTCCTAGTGGGAGGGCATAAAGCCTATGTCATGTGTTTAGGTCTTTGCATCATCCTTAAATGTGGGTTTTTTTTCATCAAGGATTGATCGCTAAAATGGAGTAATCGTATGGTGGTGAGGTGAATTTGAGTTCTACTTTGGTGTCAATTGGTTGTGATAGCTGCTTTGGCGTTTTCAACATTTGTTAGCATCTATGAAATCCTTTCTTGTTTCCTCTCAAAAAGAAAAACTAATTCTTCATACTAAGCCTAAAAGGAACTTGATTTGACTTACATAAGAAATCCTAAAATGATAATGTCTTGAAATACACAAATTCGTAAGTTTTCCTAGTTAAAGTTTTTTGTCTTTATATAAATAATAACTTTACGAACTAGGACTTTTCTATGTTGAATTTAATTAAACATATAAAAGTCCTTTTCATAGTTGGAGTTTATATGCTTAAATTCATTAATTATTCAGCTGATAGGGTATTCCCTTGTCTTTACAAATGTAGTCATTATTATTACCCTAAGTAATATGTAAGAATTTTTTTTCATATAAATGGGACTTTTGTGACCTTTTCTTTGACAAGAAACTAGGCATTCTAGAAAAGCTTGAGCATTTGCGCTTTTTTAATTGCTTAAATAGTGTTGTCAATGCAACGCCTAGATAGTGGTCTAGCCGCTTGGGGGAGGGGCTTATCTGTAAATTAAAAAAAATTGGAGGGCTTTTAATTAATTAATTTAATTCTAACCTAAATCTAATCGACCAACGTCATTCTCAAATCTCTCAAAGTTGAACGACTCGAACTAACTCCGACGATCATCTCTGAGACTCTGGCGATCATCTTCGAACACTCCAATGATCATCTCTGACACTCCGACAAGCAACTTCGATATCTTCTTCGATGAACAACTTCAGCGACTCTTCATCCCACTGCGCGTCTTTCTCCCTTTCTCTCTCTCTCTTTCTCTCTCTCTCGCTCTCTCTCTCTCTCCGTCTCTCCCTCTCTCTGCTCTACCTCTCTCTTTCTACATCTCTTCCTCTCTCTCTACTCTCTCTTTCTGCGTCTCTCCCTCTCTTTGCTGTCTTTGTCTTTGTCTTTCTGCGTCTCTCTTCTTACTCTTTGTTTGCACTACCTCTCTCTTTCTACATCTCTTCCTCTCTCTCTACTCTCTCTTTCTGCGTCACTCCCTCTCTTTGCTCTCTTTGTCTTTCTGCGTCTCTTTTCTTACTCTTTGTTTGCATCTATCTTCTCTCTCTCTTTGTTTTCATCTTTTTTCTCTCTTTTTGCGCCTCTCTCTCTCTCTCAAAAACAACTAATTCTTTCTTTTTGAAATGTTATGATTATGAAGTATGTGAAATGATCACGGGTTTATCATGATGTATTATCTAATATATGTCATTATTTATAATTTTACATTTTATACTTAATTAATGAATTAAATTAAATTATTAAAAATATTAAATAATATATATATTGAGGAAGGAAACAATAAATAAATCAATCTTCATGGACTTCTAAATAATTATTTTAAGGACCGCCTAGGTCTCACCTCGCCTTATGAAGGCTTATCGTCTTAAACTGCCTTACCGCCTTGATAACACTGTGTTTGAATAATCAAATACCCAATTTTCATCCAAAATGGAACTATTGTGTACATATATAAGAAATTTAAAAAATTTACTCAAAATTGAGTTTATAGACATAAAATTGAAAATTCACCCTACATGGGAACTTCGCGTGCTTTTTTTTCTTTTTCTTTTATTTTTTTATTTTTTGAAAGGAAACAATATTAATTATAATATTGAAAAGGAGAACAAATTGGATGAGGTATCCAAAATTTCATGTGCTTGTATAAACAAATCCTAACTTTTTAGCCAAAAGGGACTTTATGGCGGATTCAATAAGAAATTCATAATTTCAACTAATTTTAGATTACACAAGCTTCTAAAAGAAAATTTCCCCTTTTTTTAGCAAGATACAAAGGATAATTACATTAATTCAGTGGAAGCATTATACGCATCAATTACAAACCCCAACAAAAAAAAAGAACCAATCCTTACACGCTCTATAAAATAGGAGACCACCCTCTTAACCAATCACCCAAAGATGGCATTTAGACAATTCATAAGAACTTGTCCAAAGAGATGCAAGATAAAATGATTTGTCAAAAATGCCTTTGGAAGACAACATCTTATCATAAAAAAATATTTATCATGCTCTTGCCATAAACCCCAAACCATCGCAAACACCACAACTCGCCAATAATCCTATAGCCATGTCAAACAAACAGTAGATTGAGGGAAAGACCATAACAAAAGAATTGAAGATAATCCATCCCACTGTAATGCAACAACCCACTTCCACCAAACCTTTTTCAAAAATTCACATTCCAAAAACTAATGATGACATGACTCACCAACCTTCCAGCACAAATACACCAACTAGGAGACAAAGCCCAATATTTAAATTGTTGTTGCAAAACATCTGCATAGTTCAGCTTACCATGGGCAATGATCCAACCAAAACATTGAGTCTCTTGATTTCTCTCATGTCCTGGCCTTGGGGTGAGTGTGTGTACCCAATGGTAGACTAGTCGGGCTTAAGCCCAAACACCACCACTTAAAAAAAAAAAATAAATAAAAAAAGAAAAGAAAAAAATTAGTGTCAGAGCTAACATGAGTCGACCAAAGGCAATGTAGATATCAAGAAAGTAGAGGATTGGATCTAAAATATGAAAAAGATGTCCGGATCTTTGACACTTGATGAAGAGGCTCACATGCTTTTGTCTTCCACATGCTAGAAAGTGAAGTAGGGCAATGGTGAAAAATAGTACTAGATATAGAAGGTGATGTGAAAACCTAGGCAAGGTTTAAAGAATTTTTCCTCAAAGGATATGATCTAGCAGAGAGAGAAACAAAGAAAGCCTCAAATTTTAAGAATTGAGCAAGGTGACATGTTAATACGAGAATCTGAGTTCAAATCTACTTGTCAAAATATGCACCTAAATTGTTGAAAGATGAGTCAAATAGGATGTAGTACTTTTGCAGAGTCCTAAGGCCAACTATAAGGTAGGCTTTGTTTGTTACTAAGGTTGAGCAACACAAAAAAGGATTAAAGTGAAGCTTTGCATTTTGAAATGACAAAACAGAAATAACATAAGGCACAAGTGACCAAGGATACGACACCACAAACACAAGCAACTTCAAATAGTAGACTACTTCGTCAATAGGGCAAGAAGAAAAGATGGAAAAAGAACAAAAGTTCAACAAGGATGCACCAACTGAGGTCTCCTTTGCACCAAAAGGAGTGGTGATTCAGTGTGATATCACTCCTTTGACACCAACAGCTGAACAAACTTGGGGTATTGTGGCAAGGCCACTAGTTTAGCAAATTAATGTTAGAGGCCAAAGTGAGATAGAGGAGGTGAGAGTTATTGTTCTAGAGTACCTCACACAGCTTCATAGGCACGATATTTCGCGCTAAGTGCACCATTTATATGTTATCAATGTGGACAACTAGCGGAGCAAAGGTTTGAGTGTCAAAATCCACTACTGATGTCTTATGGAGTCACTCCTTAACCTACCAGCAGAAAGAAAGTAAAGGTAATGACTAAAACAGACGCAAAGCATCAAAAACATTAGTGGAAAGTATGAAAAATATTTGTGATATGCCTGTGTATATGCTTATCTACATTATTGTTTATTTCCAAGTTCCAATTTGTCTATCATATGCCCATGAACCCTAGAAATAATGTTCAGTACAACAGCAAGGAGCAATCCTCATATGGTAAGTGACCACTATATAGCTAAACTGCATGATTATGAGATGCCCACAAACTTCAGAGGTCTGGAATTCTTAAAATTTGATGTTATCCAAGGAACAGATTGGCTAGGAGCCGACCCAAGGTAGTTTTGTTGATGTACCAATTGAGTACAACAGCAAAAGAGCAATCCTTATATGGTTTGTGACCACTAAATTCTTGAAATGCATGACTATGAGATGCCCATGAACTTTAGAGTTCTGGAATTCTTAGAATTTGATGTCGTCCAAGGTATGGATTGGTTAGTAGCCTACCAAAGGTAGCAACCGTAGCATTGTTGATGTACCAATTGAGTATCTCAAGCTATTGCAACACAAAAGAGGCCATCATCATCCATTTCAATCCCAACCATCTAACACTTCCAAGTCAAAAATCACACAAAAGCTCTTAAGAATCCATATGTCATTCAAGATATTTTGTGCAAGTCATCAAGGAGTTGTTCATAAGGGCAAAACCTCAACCTTATAATTTCCCATCAGAATTTTTTTTATAAGTGAGCATTGGAGAGCCTTTATCAACATTGTGCCCATTATCTACTACCAAAATGAAATACAAAGTGACTGTAGTAGATTCCTTAACTAAGCCCCCTTCATACAAAGGTTTTACGTCTACTACCTAGCCCTTCTATTAAATATCACCAATTATGATACCCAGTGGATGCAACATTAATACTATTTCTATAAGCCTTAACCAAGTTAACCTTGAATAACACCCCTTCTTTCTTTTGACAACTAAGCTCCTCCATGGCTTTATTTGTTATCAACACTGAGTCCAATACTTGTCTATCATTAACAAAGGACCACTAATAATATTAACTAAAACTATGGAAAACCAATCTCAATTGCATTAAGAGGAACTTGAAAATATAAAACTTCACGAGATGAAAAATATGAATAGAATTCAACTTTTGGGCATTAGGTAGATGAATATTTCATTTTTAATGATGTCGAAGACACCTCCAACTTTCCACGTAAACTACTTCCGTAGGGATCCCAAACCACTAATTCTCCCCTTTTCTAAATCATCAACAACCTTCCGCATCTCTTCTAACATCTAAAGGACACTAGTGCTCCTATGGAAAAGATTCCTAATAGATTTTTCCATATACATCTCTTAGTTCTTCAATTTCTTTTTCCAAGAAATAATCCTTCGTTCATACTTATTTTGTGCCACTAGATACAATTATCCAATCAAGAATTCAATCCAAACAAGGAATGTGATTCTAGTCAACGGGAAACAGGTTGGTGGTTGTCGAAAACAAAATTTCAAAACATTCCTAAATAAAATAAAACAGTTTTACAACTAACTGCCACAAGGTAGCCCTTCCATTTACCTTTTCTTGAATCCAGTTGATAGGATTGGAGGCCTATCACATAACTTCTTGTTATACAGCATGCAAATATATCTGCAATGGGACTGTAAATTCATCTGCATAAGCATCTCAGTGTCCAAATTTGGAAATACCTCGAGAGTATCCTAAGATACATCATAAGTGTAATCAATTTAAAAATGCAGATTATTCTAACTGCTACCTAGAAATGGACGGTGTTGATTTTCTACAATGTTTAAGCAATAACAAGAAAACTTGGGGAGCAAATAAGAAGATTCCTTAGACCAATTTAGAGGAAAAACAAACAGAGAACAAAAACTCAAAAAACCCATGAAATAATATTGTTAAGATCTTCATGTGAAGAGTAATGAATATTGAGTGTAAGTTCAAGGCAAATGCATAACATTAACCATAAGCCATTCAAATTACAAGTAATCAACTATTTCATGAAAAGCCAAAGCATGTTAGGAGAGATTTGTTATTTCATCAAGCACAAAGGTACCATGTTAAATGAATTGTGAAATATATTTCATATCTAACTTCTAAGTTACAAATGGGAGATGCATTTAGTACGGTATTGGATATTTAGGTTATATTCAGTCATAGTCTTAACAGGCATGATGATATTGCCTGAAACATAATGAGAAGAGTTATGAAGAATTATGCGTGATTTATAAATTATCAATGTGAGAATGGCTGTTTGCTCACCAATCTTTTAGGTTGAAGTAGATTAATATGCAGACTAATAGCTTGAAAAATAAACAACTAAGCCTGAAGCATAGTAATTAACAACCTTAACTTGTGCCAAACATATTCCATTAGGTAGTTGCAATGAGCGTAAAACTTCATCAGATCTTCTATGAACATAAAGTATTCAAACCCAAATAGTCAGGAAATGCTCAATAGGGTAGAATTTGCATGTGCATACAGCGATGCTATCAAATAAGCCAATAAAGAAAGCATATGCTTGCGAACCCAACAAAATTATAATATAAACTCAACATAAGCATGTACGTAATAGACATATGAAATGTATTTTCTTGCTTGTCATAGAAATTAACATGGAATTGGTTCTCTAGATGAATTAATAAGTGTCACTAGGATAACTTACTGCTTCGAGATAATCCTAGAGTACTATGAATACCACTAGGCCCAAGAGAAAAAAAAAATGATAAATTATAAAAATGAAAAAGAAGCAGAAAACAACATGCTACTCATAATAAGTTAAAACATAAAATAAAGATTCTAGGCAAAAGAAGCTGGGATCTAATCTATAGGTCACTATCAAAGAGTTCATTTTTTCTCTTAAAGAAGTGTTCTAACCTG
This sequence comes from Tinospora cordifolia, assembly GCA_030144865.1. Classification (NCBI taxonomy): domain Eukaryota; kingdom Viridiplantae; phylum Streptophyta; class Magnoliopsida; order Ranunculales; family Menispermaceae; genus Tinospora; species Tinospora cordifolia. The sequence goes on from JAJIYU010001688.1 coordinate 24,625, forward strand.
TAGAGTTTCAGAAGGAATTTGGTCTCTTCCACAGTGATGATCAGAGTATAAAGATAAAGTATTATCTAATGAATTGTGAAACACACAAGCATCACGCTGCACATTTAGAGCCTGTTCAACAAGGCACTCCAATCTTCTATCGGGTATCATGACTGTTGGGGGAAGAAGTTTCTGCAACTCCCCAAGAAGCTTCGATCGTGAACCTGAACCTATATGATCTTCAATAGAAAACCCAAGCGACATGCAGCGAGAAGGAGACACAACACACACCGAAAGTTCATGCAAACGGCTTACATTAATGGAAAGAGGGGCAATCTCAGTTCTCAATGTCTTCAAAGCATCCATAACCTTGTCTTTTGAAAGAAGTTCAAAGAATTTCTGCTCCAATATCGAGAAAGAAGCCAATTTTAAAGTGGTTTCATCTAGCTGCCCAATTTTGTGCAATGTGGCCACACTTTCGTCCCATTTACCACTAAGCACCTGTTCCTGAAACAAATTTACCACAGTGGAGTGTAAGGGTATCCCTGATTCCTCCTCTAGAAGAGCTCCACTCTTGCTATAACCCAGAGAATATAATGCTTTTGTTATTATCCTCACAAATTCAACCTTTCTGATTATTTTTTTAGAACCAACCATCTCTTCATCCCCTTCGGAAGGTAGAGGTCGAGCCATTCTGTCTCCCAAAGGGCCGTTGGAAGGCTCAAGAGGGAACGAGTTGTTCAAGAGGCTCCTTGATTCTCTTGATGCCACTTTCACACGTTTTGATGGTGGTTCATCATCCTCTAAACCTCCCATGAAATGCTCAAATTCAGCCCATATATATTCAATGCCACAAGAAAGCAAATTCCCAAAAGCTAGAGAAAGAGTAAGTTGTGCTCAGATGACCTCTAATTTATCACAGGATAAAACAGGCCCTACATGAATTTTTCAAAAAAGGAAATGTTAAGACCTTAAAACTAAATGATAATAGTCAATAAAGCATACTTAACAACCAAGGCATTGGGGTTATGAAACAAAAACGAAAATCATAAATCATTTGGGTCCCAAAAGGAGAGGAAAGAAGATACAAATGACTAAACAAAAGAATGGTAGATCATAAAGAATATGCTAAATAAAAGCATACATAAATCAATCATGCTTGAAAAAGTGTGATTACTATTAAAAAAAAAAAAGACACTCAAGAAAAGATAGACAGGCAACCAGAAATCTATAAAACATATAACAACAATCACAACAGAGAAAACAGAAAACAAATCTCAAAAACAACCACCAACACCATCATACTCCCTAGACTAGATATGAACCAACAAAAAATAAAGACTGAAATAAAATGCTGCACCATTTGCAATTTCGTTGATATTTCATCTAATCTCAAAACAGATTAGTTGCAAATTATCAATCAGAAATTGTAAACAAGAGACTCAGAATTTAATACTCAGTTCACATGATATTTGCTTTTGCAATTTCATTGAATGTTCCATCTAATCTCTGAACAGTACTAGTTGCAGATTATCAGTTGGATATTTTACCCAGTTCATAAAAAAAAATTTCCAAATGCCGCCCCCATTTGCAATTTCTTCTATGTTTCATCTAAACTCAGAACAAACCAGTAAGCAAATTTTCAGAAAAATATTTTACACAGAAGAAAGGGACTCGGAAACCATAATCTGTGTCAACTGATAATAATGACGAAGAAACTAACAAAATCCCATTATTTATCAATCAACTATGAACTAAGGAGATCTGCCAAGACAATTAGCTAAATCAAGAAACCCCCTTCTATTTACTAACATCGCAAAAAGAAAAACCTAAAACCCATATCAGAAACAAAAAAAAAAAGAAGAATCCCATAATACCGGGGAACTATATCAACCTTACCACAACAAATCAAACTGAAACAACATAAAAGAAAAAAACAAAGAAAAACAAAAAAAAAAAAACCCAGAAAGACTATCAATAACTTGAAGAACTCTTGCCGTCAACAGTGGCCCTCACTAAAGATAACTCGGATCTAACACCACAGTCCAAAGCCCTCCAAAACCGAGTCATATCAAGAAATCAAAACACACCCAGATGGAGAAACGACGGATTCTACAATACCCATGAAGCGATTATGACAGGGGAGCAGATTTAGGGTCAAATCCAGATAAGAAAATCCCAGATAACTCTAGAAGAACAAAAAAAAAAAAAAAAAAAAAAAAAAGTGAAAAGAACAAGAACAAAACCCTCTGTCAGGCCTCCAATTCTGATCCTTTTAAGTATATATTGTTAATTAATTAACAACACCAACAACAACAATAAAATTAACAATAATACTAATAATTTAAGTGTGTTAGGAGGAAGATGAGGAATGGGAAAAATGCAAACCAGGAATTAGGTACGCCCATGTGAAGAGAAGAGGAGAAAACGAAAGGGGGTATTCAGATTTTTCCTTTTTGGCTTTTGGTTTTTCAATGCATAAAGGAAGGAAATGAAATGAAATGAAAAGAAGAGAGAGAGGAGGGGCTGCTTGTGCTGGAGGACAACACGCTAGGATGAGATGTGCCTTGACAATGCAGTAAACTTATACTCACAAATGTTTCCTTTTTAACTCTTATAAAATAAAATAAAATAAAATAAAATAAAATAAAATAGAGTTAAAAAAAGTAAAATTAAAATTAAAATAATTAGAAAAGGAAATAAGGGAGGAATTTTAAAAATATTGTCTTACACGTAAAAAGGATAACTTAATGATATTTTTTTTCAGTTATTTAAGTAACTGGGAGTCCTCACAATTTTTAACACAAAATCAATAGAACAAATGTAGTGCTTTTTGAAAATGTTTTGTGTGAATCATGAATATTGATTGCTATTATTCTAATTCCATCCAATTGGAGTAAAAGATTATTCAATTTCAAACGAGTCATGCCTCATAATTTGAACAAGTCTTATTTTAAAAAAATTATATCATGGTTTATGCAATAAAGTTTTATGCTAATTGTTAATGGCTTAAAATATCTTTTTTCTTTGTACTTAGAACTAGTTATGGTGAAGTGTTATATGTACATATATATATATTTGTTACTTTGCAATTAAAATACTTATTTGATAGTGAGAATTTTTTTATTGAAATACCAAAATTAACCATGTAGATAAGTTGTGTCAAAGTTAATTTGATAGTGAACATATGAATATAAATTTTGTGTGTATGTATAGTTTTATGTTCTCATAATTTAAATACTTAGATAACTATAGGTTGTGTTTTTACCAAAAGTTCTGTAAAGAATAAAAATTATTTTTTATATTAAATATTTTCATGATTTATCCTTATAAACTCTTTCTAATATGTCCTCATTTTGTTAGTTACTTTTTTTTCATTATGTTAAACTTTTTATTTTTGTTTTGATCAATAAATAATAAAAAAAACCAGGAGCATCATAATGTCACGATATATATGTGCATTGAAATGTTTCCTTAAAAAATAATTTTACTTGTAATTAATATGAGCGTTTTAAGTGGTATTAAGCTCGTTCCCTTTAAATAAAATTGTATGTGTAATTAAAATTCCCTATATACGAAGAAAATATTATAAGAGAGGTCTTTGTTGCCTGTAAAGTTTGTTTACAAGTCAACTTTTGATTAATTTGCCAAAAATTAAATATCAATTAGTCTAAAGACTAAAACAAGAAAAAGAAACAAAATCAAAAGTAAGTTTAGAAAATAACATTTTCACCTAATTACATGGTGAGTTACTTGTAGGCCTTTTGCGTGGTTTAACTAAGATTTATTTGACATTTTATTTATATAATCAATATAATATATATTATGCAAAAAGACTTTTTCTTAGATATTGTGTGGATCATGAATGTTGATTGTCATTGTTCCACCTAGTTAGAGGAAGATTGATGAGGTTGAAACGGGTTTGAACAAATTGTAGTTCTTAAAAGAAAAAGAAATTTTAATAGTTATGATGAAGTTTTATGTTAGTTATCAATTACTTAAAATAACCATCAGAGGTCCAACTTTAAACCAATCATAGTAAAGTTATATGTACAAGTTGCCTGTTGTGTATTTATGCTTTAGTTTACAATAGAAGTATTTTGTTTGTTGGCAAATTTTTTTATCAAAATATATATAGCATTTATTTATAAACTAGTTACAACTGATTTCACAAAAGTTTTATACTAATTTGTCAACTATGTAGAACAATTTTTCTCAACACGACTTAGAGACTAACAACAATGAAGTTTTATATATATGTGGGTGTGCATATTTGTGAAGCACAAGCTATTATAACGAAATGGAACAACTAAATATACCACATGAAATAATATTCCTATTGTTCCTAAAAATGTTATTTTGTTCTAAAGTACCTTGGTATGACTAAATTACATTCAAATTAATTGATTTTCACCTAACTTTAAATTTACTAAACTTATGTTGTTAGTTGTCAGAAACTCTTCATTGTTCACCCTCATCTTATAAACCTTAAACCTATCATCTTTAACCTTTAAACTAATTTAAAGGTGCTTCAAGTCGATATGAGAATACTTCAAGTTAGGTCTATTTTATAATTTTTAATAAATTATGAGAATATAGGGGGATGACTTGGGATTTTCACTTTGTAAAGGATGAGGAGAAAAAGAAAAAAGATGTAATTTGTTAGAGTAGTTTAGATATGTTATAACCTAAAGGTGGACAATTTATTCATTTTGCTTTTATTGTATTATGCATATATATAGCCTAGAAATTAAATCTTAAACTCAATAATAAAACCCTAAGCATTCCCTTTTGCCTCACTTTGCATTGTTATTATGACATCATAAATGATTGTGGGAACAAAACTATAGTATTTGATTTAGTACATCACATTAGTTACTCTTAACGATTACTAGAGAATGTTTTTGACATATCAAGAAAGGGACGTTTGAAAATATTGCCATTGCTAAATTGGAGGAGAAAATATGTTAATGAGAAAACATTTATGCTATATCTCATTTTATTTTATGGGTGTTGGAAAGATCTTTTAGTTTTCTTTCTAATACATCTCGAACCAATTAAATAAGAGTTGAAATAAGAAAGCCATGTCAATTTAAAACTACTCATTGATTGACTAACTTGATCAACAAATCTATTTGTCTTGTTTTTAACATGTTTTTCATTATTGGAATTTGAGTTAAAAAGATAGGATAAAGTTATAATCATTTGAATGGTTTGTTAATTGTAAAATAGAAAGAAGGTTATACATAAATAGCCGAGACAAAATCCCTATAGGATAAAAGGTAGAAGCCATTGAAAAATGACAATCTAAAATGGAACAAGAAGACTCGAGTACTGGAACAAAGAGAAGACGTGGGATCAACGTGGATCATTGACAAATACAATTGTTGCATGGAGTAAAAAAGAGACAAGTGCAAAGGAAACATAAACCAGAGAAGATGGTCAAGAGAAGGTTTGATACAAATCAAACAAAGAAAAAAAAAGTTCCAAAGGAGTTAATAGAGGTTTGAAGAGTTATGAAAGAAAATGTAGAGCAAATTATGTAGAGGTCTCACATTGTGAACAGAAAGGTTGAGGTATAAAACAGGGTTTCAGGCAGTGGGAAGGGTGGAGAAGACATAATTTTTGGTACAAAAAACATACTCAAATGAAAAAAAAAGGAATCTTCATAAGTGTCACAAAGTTGATACAAGGACAATAGTAGGCCATATATATTCCAAAAGAAGAAGGAGAAAGAAATGGAGTATGAGCAAAACTATGGGAGGCCATAGATGCCATGTTGAAAGGGAAGCAAAGGAACTTATGCAAAATAGGAGACAGGGAGAGGGGTGAATGTAATACCCCAGAATTTTATTAGATAATAAAATAAAATAAAATAGTTTAACTAAAATAAAAATTGAGAAGACCATTGTAATAACAGTGCCAAAGATGTACAATTAATGTATGAAGGAATAGACAAACCAAAACAAAACACAGAAATTTGCACATGAACATCCCACTGATTATCGCAGTAATGAATTCCACCACCATGGTAGTGTGTGGATCGCCCAGAAAACTAATGAAAACACTATGTTCTAATTATCGCGATAATGCATTCCACTATTGAGGTAATACGTAAAAACTTGTGCGAAAATGATTATGTAAAGTTTTTAAATGCGTATGTAAGGTTTCTAAAACGACTATGTACAGTTTCTAAACACGTAGGTTGTTGCTAAAACCATCACTTACTAGTACTTGTGCATAAATGCAATACCCAAAAATTTTGTAAAAAAAAATCTGGATACTATTCATTTCACTGTTACGCACTGTTCATGTTACGACAAACAACAATTGGCAACACTGTTCATGACACTTTTACACACTGTTCATGTCTATCATTTTTTGGATGAAAAATCAATATAACCCACCTCATTCTCATCATCTTCATCCCAGCAAGAGTCAGACAATCATTTACTTGCTTTCTTTGCTTCTCTCGTTCTTTGGCTGTTCTAGACAACAAATATAGTAGTAGGAAGGAAAAAATCCAAATTACTACATAACGGTAGTAAAAGTTTACTTTTGTCTAGAACAGGTATAATGACTCTATCTAAGTCTCTATGCATGATTTGTTTGTGTAGGATTGGAGGTATTAGGATGCTGAAAGAACAAGAGATGAGAGAAACATGTATAAAAAAATCTACTTTAGTACATACTGCATATTGTTCACGTAAACTATGCTACTGTTCACAATTACAACATTGTTTACTGCTACTATTCATGGGTACTATTTACAGTCCCTGTTCACAGGTACTATTCATAGATAAGGTACTGTACATGAGTATTGTTCATGAATAGTTATTAAATCATAATTTTATGTTAGATCATTCAAACTAATAGTATCAATCTTTAAAGGTCGAAAACTCGAGATAAATTGAAATAACAGTGCAAGAATTCAAGGGAATCAACTATCAAAGTGGAGATGACTATCATCTCTCTTTGATATTATCTTAGTCTCAAATGTGATACATGAATGATTGGTTACTGTCTTTATATTGTTTAGAAGCATGCTAGGAATGTGATGATGCTTACTTGTTTGATTGCTGGTTGTTACACATTTATAGCATGATATGTGATTTATGAGTTTTCATTATTGATTCGAAAATATGCCATTCATGTTAATAGCATGATCTATGTGACCTGACACATGAGAAATAAATTATTAGCATGATCTTATGTATGCATGTATCATGATGATGACATAGATTGTGCATGTTAGTAGGTCACTAAATAAATACAATTAAGATTATAACTACGTACCGGGGTGACAATACAGATTCGGTGGCAGTAGTCTGGTATCATCATGGGTATTTCCTCACCCTAGACGGGTGTCCATGCTAATGTGATAATAGTTGAGTTGGGGCCGAGGATTAAGTGAGACCTCACTCCTAAGGTTGTTTTATGATGAGGAATTGACTTGTCGGGCATTACTTCCAAGAGTTCAAACACAAGGAAATATCGATGAGATTTCTTTCGATCTTAACGTCAACTTAAATAATTGAAGTGTCTAAAATGCCTAATGATTTATAAATGTTTGCATGTGTTATGTTTCTGACTTTAATAATGTTTGAGATGTGTTATATATGATCCACTGGGCTCTTGAACTCACCCCACTCACTCTTTTTCAGGTAACCATTGAAGATGCTTATACTGACAAGTAATGTGGGAACCATCAACAGTTGTAGTGTACCTCATAGTTATGAGGACGTTGTAAGAAATGAACTCATGTTTTCTATTTTTCAGTTGTAGGGTATGTGACCCATTATTTTTAGTTCTGTTTATCAGTTGGATGTCAGCCACTACGTCAAAAAATAGTTGTTTTATCAAAACTCAGCCATGGGGCCCACAAATTTGTTCTCAATTCAATATTAAATTAAAATCTCTTCAGTTATTATATGATCCTAAGGTTATTGTTAATTTGTTTTTAAGCCAGTTTATTTATGCATTTTTTTCTACTTGGGATATGGCCTGACTAGCAGATGAAATAATTGATGTAAAGAAAAAGTGATAGCTCAATTCTTGAATAGAAAGTAAAAGCGACTGTAAACGAATAAAATTAAGTCTCAAGCCGCGAGACAAATACGTCGCCTATAATGTATGTGAAAGGTTTAGGAATCGGGGTGTTATGAAGGTGGTATTAGAGCTCGGTTAGTAGAACTATTGTGCAGAGAAAGAGTTGACTCACATAAGGAGTTTGGAGCTTAGGCAATAGCTCACCAGGTAAGACTTTTACTTTGAATCAATTTAGAATGCCATACTTCCTGTTTTGAAATTCAAAATCGTTTTGAAAGGTTATTTTTCAAAGAGATATATGTATTCAAATGTTTTGTTTGGATACAAAGATTACAAGTTGAGCTGATAGTGAGTAAGTCTTGTCCTGAGTAAAGCTAAACATTGAAAATGAGATAGGCTATCTCATTATAGAAGGCTTGTTGCTAAGTAGACTTTGGTTTTGCCGTTTGACTAGAGGTTGGCCCACCAGCTCATACAAGTTGTCAAAGTTGAAGAACACGATTATTTTCTATGAGAAAATTAGAGGTGGTATGTACAGGCAAAAAAACTTACTAGAGTACAAAGATGGAACCAAAGGTCGTATTAGAAAATGGATATGGGTTGTCGATTTGATAGAATGACTTTTCAGCTAAGAGATGATACCCTATGTTAAAAAACAAAAAAACAAAGACCATAGGTAAAGACTTAGGTGTTGCAAGGGTAACACAATGGATCATAAATACAAGTTTTTAAGGCATAAACTAGAGATTGATAATGTGTGAAATGAAACACTTATTTGGTCAGAAAATGAGATCGTGAGGATCCTATATCTTTGGTTTCTATGTGGTATGGGACACATAGAAATTTAGGGATATAGAGGAATCTTGGACCTGGAAAATGACGGACCATGTTTGGTGAGTGATCAGTGGCTTTGGACGGACTTATTTCCCTATGCTTGGCTGGTATGAGATGGTCAAGTGTAGTGGGGCTTGGGAAACCTTGGACATCGAGATACTTGCGAAATTGTTTGGGTGTAGTGAGACCTCTAAGTGAAAATTCATGTCAACAGGCGAGAGAGTGGTATGAGACATTTGAACCTAGAGGCATAGGTGGAAGCCTGAGATTTCTCTATGCTAGCGTGCTATTTGTGATGAGATATGTTAATGTTTTACTTGCATGCTTGATTATGTACTTAAAATGTGTATGCCATGAAAATTTAAATTTGAGACCAAAATCCTATACCCATTGACATTAGAGGGCTTTGAAAATCTTCAAATAGAACTTAGAAGAATAAACCAATAGGTCACTGAACAAATCGAGAACCTAGAGACATAAATCTAGCGTCATGGTAGCACGAACGAGAAGAAAACATGAGGTGATCAGTATAACAGATGATCCAAGAAAGGACGACTATTTTCTAAAGTCTAAAAAAAACATTTTGTATTTCGAGGATAATGAAAGATGGGTTTTGCATACACTCGAATTGAATTGAATTGA
>JAJIYU010001689.1:0-34127 GCA_030144865.1 Tinospora cordifolia
TAACAGGTTGTGTGCAAAAAGTATACTAAAAATATTCAATAATATACCAAAATATTCAAATATATACCAAAATATTCATCAGTTATACACAAATGCTTCTGTTGTATGTTCCCTGTAATAGTCTCCTGTATATTAATGTATATTTACTCGTTTACAATCAATATAACAAGCCTGTGTGAATTACATATATAAAAATATACCAAAATGTACACACAATCTAAAATATACAAAAATTCTATATATTGTTGTGTATGTTTTCTGTACATAAAAAAAGAGATTTACATGTACATAAAACTACAGACTGCTATAGAAAAAAAAATCAGAGCCCCCAGACAATCTTCCTGTTTCTTTGCTGTCACTCTTGGTTCCGTCTTCTAATTTTCTTCTGCCATGTGTATATAATAGGAAATCGAGTCTTTTGTCGATGAATTTCAACATTAAATTCTAATGGGATTGTTTTCTCATGAATCAAGTATTCGGCAAAGTAAGACATGAAGATGTCGCAATCACTACAAATACACAGAAAAACCTGTCAATTGTATTAAAAATCATGTAAAGTATAGGTATAATACTTACATAAAGTCAAGGTGAACAAAATTACAAGCCTATTTGGCATGGGAGATCATTCACCATCCTCACTGCGAATGTTTTTCTTGCATGTCTTTTTGCAACATCATTGCGTTGATCAAAAAATCCAATCATTCCAAGAAATAGTGGCAGCAATGTGGCGTAAGCACGCAATGTTTTATTAACAGCAGCATCCATGGCAGGAGAACAAAGTCAGTTGTAAACATAGATGCAACAGTCAGATACATCAAGATGACCGAGTACTCAGTGAGCATTAGATGCAATATGGATTGGAAATATGATTTGACCACAAAGAGTCCAACTTGTATTACAATGCAAGTAATGCCCTAGCATGTACTCTACAATGACTGGCTCATCCTCCAGGACAGTGCGATTTTGCTTATTGTGAATGTATCTCGTATATATTGATTGAATTTTCTGATCAAAAAAATTGTCGGTTGTAGTAAACTTGACTATGATATTTTTATTATACTTCCCTTTTTTTTCGCAAATAGTAAAAAATCACATCAATGTACTATAATGACAATATTCAAAGTGTATAATTAGTAACTACAGCAGTATACCAAAAAACATAACACTTCTCAATTTCAAAGTAAAAAATAATGACTCTATAATCACACGTACCACAGAATTTAGCATATAACCAGGCGTAGCAAGTGAATAAAACCAATCCTTCTCCCCAATATCTGCGATAGCAAAATCAAATTTCGGGGACAATATGTTGTCTTTTTCAGCATATATTTTGTCATTTCTTTAATAAAAGAAAGCAATGAGGGTTGAAATCAGCAAACACACATTAATTAAACAATTTCTGCCAGTAAAAACATGACATATACCAAAAATATACCTAAATATACCAAAATATACACATATATTACGGTATATTTGTGTATATTTCATGTATATTTCTAAAATTCAAATGAAATATAGTATAAACAACATCAATCCATGCAAACATACATTAATTAAACAATATCTGCAAGAATTTATAGAAATATACTGAAATATACCAAAATATACACAAACCTGTTATATCAGTCTGGGTATATTTTGGTATATTTGTGTAAATTTTTTGTATATTTCTAACTTTCGAATGAAAGATGTATAATATGACTTACTTGCTACGCTTTAGTTTTTTATCATTAAGCCAAGACTCGAATACTTTGAAGGCTCCATCGTCAAAATCTTCGTCAAAGAAGTTGTCCAATGGAGATACACCTTTAACAATCTCCGTCACTCTGCGCTCCTCAACAATGGTGGTGTTGTCACCAGTTGGGAACAAAGAAAAAAAAGGGGATTGTAGTACTTATGCCAGTTTCCTCTTCCTCTTTCTGGTTGCTGGGGTAATAATGTCAGATTGTTTATCATTGGCTTCCTATAATGAAATATCAAACAAAAATAACATTACATAAACATTCATATGTGACCACTAAAATACACATGAAATTATATATATAATTAAAATCTGCACAACCACCTCATATTTTTCTACAGTTAAACAAATGACTTCTTCAATCTCAGAGGCTTTTATTTCATCCAAAAAATCAGCACCCTTTGATTCATCGTCACGGTCCTCATCCATAAATTGAGTTAACAAGGCGAATGAAGATCCAACTTACTTGCAAAGTGAACAAGTTATCAAACACAGAAATATATAGATATATACAGATTGTCATGGCATAATTAATGAGAACTTACCAAATCAGAAACTCTCGAATTTTTATTAGCCTTATCTCCAGAAATTTCTTGCACCTGAACTTCTGAATCATCGGCAATGGCCTCTTTATTGGCATCCCTTGGACTGCAAGGCATGATGTTCTCTTGCTGAACATTATTAAAGGGCCCTTTCTCATCTTTCAAAGTTCTCTGTACATATTCACATGTATACTATTAGAAATATGCAAGACAATATGCAGAAATATACACTATATATACAGGTATATATAAATATACGCATGAATATACCAAAATATACATAAATATACAGAGTCTAATATTAATATGCATGCACGTACAAGGAAATATTATCAATTTACCAAAATATACCAAAATATATAGATATATACATAGCCTAATAGTAATATGTATACTAAATTCAAACAATATACAGAAATATACCACAATATACTGATATAAACAGATGTACAAACATATATAGGATGATTTATGACCACTATGTATTGCATGAGTATCATTGGTTACAGAAATATACATGAATATACCAAAATATACAATGATATACTGAGAGATTTAACTGGATTCACTTACTAATGAAAGTTTTTGGAAAAGCTTTGAGAAGTTTTCATCAACTTTATTATTGAGTTTCACATACTGCTTTTCCAAATCTTTTTGCTTCTTATAAATCTTTTTTATTTCTTTCAAAATTTCCTCAAGGAGGACAGTATCATGCTGGCCAGAAGGAGTCTTTAAAGAAGATGGGAATGCAACACCACTGTATGATGGTGGATCAACAAAATCATCATCATCAGCAGCAAGTTGATAAACCACCTGTTTTTTGTTTTCAAATATGCCCTCCATGTATGGTTTTGATAATTCCTCCTCTGTAGGTACCAAGTTTTGAAGCTGCATTATGGAAGTTGGAAAGTTAAAGTGTCATTTAAGAAACATAAACACATATGTATATTAAAAAACAATGAAAAGAGTGCATGAAGGCTATTAATAACTGACCTTTGTTTCATTTAAAGAATTGAAATGATTATCAACTTGCTTGAAACTTGGTTAACTAGTAGCTCTCCACTTCAAAATACGATAACATTTTTGACCGTGACATGTAGCATACTGACCACTAGCAGATGAGCAACACTCATAGAACCATACCTGAAGGGCTAACAGGAATCCTATCAACCTATACATAACTGGGTATTTTCCCTTCCCAGCATCCTTCCGTTTTTCATTATTGATACATAAATTCCCTTTTAAAGAATCTAAAGTATATACATATAAGTCCCTACCCCATGGGTAGTTATTGAAATTCCCCTGATTCTATCAACTCAAAGTCTACATCGTTAACCACCTTATCACTAATATGTGAAAAAAGAAAAAAAATGGATAAAATAAAAGGTGGCAAGCTTAACAACATCATCATCATCACACCACCAAAGTATCTTTAGATTCTTTGTGTGCCACCAAAGTATCTCTCCTTAAGAGCAGCCCCTTGTGCCCCCATTCCAATTGGCCTTGATGCACCTTTGCATTTTAACCCCATTATGAGGGCAAAATCATCAACAGTAAATCTCAAAGGTACATTGTTAACCTTCACCTACAACTCACTTAGATTTGGCTGCACCACCTCACGCAGTAGAAGGTTGTGGACAATTTGAGGCTGCCAGATGGTGGGGGGCATGTCTAAGAAATGACCAAAGCATGTCTCTCTGAATTTCTACAATTGCAATTCAGACAACTTGGACTTGATGATGTCAATCGCACCTAGGTGGACGTGAAAGCCAACTTTTGCAGAATAATAGTGTTCAGGTTTAACAATAGGTCTATAAACCTACATAAAACATAACAAATTATATCATAATTTGTATTAAATCATTATACAACAATCAGGTGTATACATAATTTGTATTAAATCATTTCCGCCACAATCAGTTGTATACAAGTCTTTATTGTAAATGACATGTATATAAATATATATCATAATACAAATCGTTAACCATTATGTCATGATTTTTCTCATTTGTGATCAATATAACCAATCTGTGTACAGGAAATATACACCAACATACACAAAATATAACCAATATGTGTACATGAAATATACACCAATCTATGTACAGGAAATATACACCAACATACACAAAATATACCAATCTGTGTACAAAAAATATAACCAATCTGTGTACAGGAAATATACACCAACATACACAAAATATATCAAAATATATACAAATATAACAAAATACAAACAAATATACCAAAGTATGCAAAATACACCAAAATATACATAGATATACAAAAATATACCAAGATATACACAAATATACGCAAATACACACATATATGCAAGAAACATATTATACACCAACATACACAAAATATACCAACCTGTGTACAGGAAATATAACCAATCTTTGTACAGGAAATATAACCAATCTGTGTACAGGAAATATACACCAACATATACAAAATATATCAAAATATACCAAAATATACACAAATATACCAAAATATAAACAAATATACCAAAGTATGCAAAATATACCAAAATATACATAGATATACAAAAATATACCAAAATATACACAAATATACCTTGTCAACGACGCTTATCTTCTCTTTTTTTTCATCTCCATGTTCAGCATAGCAGCTTTTTCTCTTCTTTGCCTTCTGAGAAGTTGAAGAGGATGGGTTTCTATTCACATCTTCATGGACTGGAGCTTCGATGATAGGTAACGCAGATTCTGTCTTGGTATTTTTACTTTTCTTGGTGTATATAATATACGTATCCATTCAGCTGATTTCAACGTTTGTAAACGAAAAACAATGATTTGCAGAGCAAAGAAACGATTTGCAGAGCAGAGTAAAACAATGATGAGAACAAAATATTTTCAATGAACATACCACGAAACAATGATTTGCAGAGGAAAAGAACGATAACCAGAGCAGATAAAAACAATGATGAGAACAAAATATTTTCGATGAACATACCACGAAACAATGATTTGCAGAGGAAAAAAATGATTTGTAAAACAGAGGAAGACGAACTCTCTCTATATTTTGATCGCAGTTAAAAACCTAAGATCTAGGGCACGCGCGCAATGAGAAAGACGATAGTAAACGGGAAATTAGTTACAAACCTAAGATACGGGGTTTTGTATATAGTAAGTTATTGAAATTTGGCGCGTGTTTTAATATATCGGTATTTATAAAAATAATATAAGAATGATGATATAACTGAAAACCAATAACTTAAACAAAATATTTTTGATAATATTTTTAAATAATTGACATTTTATGTAATTTTCTCTTCGGCTTTTGCAGGATTTTCGACCCAATGCAACACGAGATTCAAATTTAGTGACAAAGGAAATAAATTAATAAATAAATAAGATTTGTCTCCAACTTTTTTTTTTTACAATAAATGAAGGAAATTCATCCCATTAGGCCGAGAAATGTCATTTGGATTTTTGGGAGTCACAAGAATATTAAAAAGTTAGGAAAATTATTCCCATCAAATATATATATATATAAAAGGAAAAACACTCTAGTTTATTTTATAATAATCTTTTGGCAAAGATATCTAATGGCAACCGCCTCAAGGAAACACCACCATCTAATAATCTTGTAATGCGTTTTCTAATATTATTATTGAGTGGGGCTAAAATTACCCCACCCGTGAATTAATTCACCTCACTATTTAAATCAAAATTTACCCTTAGGTAAAATAACTAAAATACCCCTCATTAAACAACCATTTATCGCCAAACATTCTTATTCACCCAACCCTACCTCATGCTACAACTCAAATATTATTTAAATACTTACAATAGTACAAACTATATTGATCTAAACATCACATGAGACCCTTCGCTTTTTGGCAAAAACTTGTCGAAATGGCTACAATGATCCAACATTGTCTGGTATAATGGGGCTCGATGGCGTACTCGCCTCATCAACAGTACTAGAATGTATTGTTCCTCCAATGTTAATACCTACGAGCACATTGATCATAAAGTCTATACAGCTGCATCCTCCATTATATAACCGCTGCTCTTCAAGCGATAATCTCCACTGTAACCTAACGTTAAGTGCAGTCTCAATCTATTAGCACAAAAGTTAAAAGTATTAAAAGAAAAGAAGAATTTGCAGATATGTTTAAATGTTTAACATAAAAAACAAATTTTTACCCTATTCGCATCATTGTCCAAACTTTGACTGTCATGCTTAGCCTCAACTTTTGGGTTCTCAACAATAGGATAGGATATTGTCGAGTATTATTCCATGTAACTTGGTGTTGAGTCCCATCCCCCCAAACACTTGCGCCCAAAACATGATTTTACCACCTCTCAAATAATTGCGAAATAAACATATGTTTTCAACAATAGGATGGGAGCATCAGGTATTAATTATACATATCATGTATATTTGTCAAAAAAAATCTATCGGGGTGGCATAACTCTACAACTTCTAAGTAGTTAATTAGCTTAATATAAAAAGTCACCTCTAATACATGTGTAACCTCTCTTGAGTCCCTATACGGATCATAGAAAACTTGAAAACTATATAACTTCTTTAAGTCATAAAAAGACAAAACCACATACTTATAATTAAAAGAACTCAACAACATAATAATTATTTTATGAGGACGTAACTGGTTAATTGTCCAGCGAAATGTAAACGTGTATTTATCATCAAGAACCATCTCCATCTTTTTGGGTCCACATCGCAATGCGTGGCAAATTATTGTAATAGTGGGATTGACGTTTGGATGAGTAAAGGGGCAATGGTCATATATTCAACCCTATAGAAACCACAAATTCAAACAACCATCATGTATAAATGTAAATAGAAAACATAAATATTTGATCTTATATAAGGGTGACAAATATTCCTCAAATAGGGTGAGGTATCCTACAATCTTACAAACCTCAGCTCGTGAAATACTACCAAGCTAGCGGTACAAAAATGAAAGAGCGGTTACTCCCCATGCATATGACCCGATAGTGTCTACATTCTTTAATAGCCGAAGTAAGGAGATGTGAACTTGTGTACTACTCTTATCAATAAATAATGTACTGTCCAGGAGATACAAAATGAAAGCTCTGACAGTTACTTTAACGTTGTGGTATTTATTAATATTCTCTTTGGCAGTACCAAAGAGATTTCGTAGTCATCTCTTATTTATAGTGAGTCTTTTAGTCGTTTTGATCTTTTCACCACCTTCTTCTTTAGACACACCAAGGTAGTCACATACCAACTGCACGACAACATCGAACTTAATCGATTTTATAGACATCGATTTGCCCATAATTGGAATACTAAGAAGAATGTGGACATCGTCAAATGTAATCGACATCTCACCAAATGGGAGGTGAAATGTATTTGTCTCTGGATGCCACCTCTTAATGAATATTGATATAAGCGTTCTATCAACATAGTTATAGGAACATGTGATCAACGGGCTTAGTCTAGATATATTGATCAACTCTTGTAGGTGAGCCTGTTCTGGTTGACATTCAAGATCTAAGACTTGATCATATTCCATGGTTGATACATTTCAATGGGCTTCGATGTTGCACTCACAAAAGTTTTTATTTCAAAAAAAATATTATTAATAATTCATTATTGAGAAAAAATATTTGACTATAAACTATAAGGATTAAAATTTACATCATTCTTTCATACTGTTGTAGCAACATGTTGCTTAGAACTCTTAAGAATTGATGGATCAAAATTAGGGGTGGCAATTTGTGTCATCGTGTCATAAACGGGTCATGTAGCAAATGGGTCATGTTTAACTGTGTTTGTAATTGTATACCTGTTATGACTCATTTAACTTTTTATAATCAAAATTTGAAATAATTTTTAATTAAAAATATTAATAAAATTTTTAAAAATTTTTAAAAAATTAAAATTTTAAAAAATTATATATAAAATAATAATAATAATAATAATAATAATGAATTATATTATCAATAGATTAATAAATACATTAATTTTAAATTAACTTTTTTTATAATATATCTCTTAGATTATTTATAATCATGTTAAACATGTCATTTTCGGATTTTCATATTGACCCAAACCCATTAATTTCATGTCGTGTTCGTGTCGAGTTATTGTGTCTGGTTATCGTGTCATGTCACAATTTGCCACCCCTAATCAAAATCCTCAAGAAAAGGTCAAACAACATCTTCACCTTCTTCATGCTCTTCAGGAACATGTCCTGTTCCATGCTCTTCAGCTTTTTCTTCTTGTTGTGAATAATGTGAGGAGGTTTCACTGATTGAAGAAAGATTATATATTGTAGTTACCATAGCTCACCTCCATGATACCGTCAATGGGGGCCTAAAAGAATATGCACTTCTGGACTCAATGTTTGGTCTATTTTCTTCAACAGTTGTCTTTTTTGGTATCATTTCTATGTAAAATATAATTAATCATTAATTCATTATAATATGCAAATGCAAATAACAATATAAATAAAAAAACTAGAAAAAAAGTTTGTCAATTATGGGTCTCGACCAACTTTAGAGACTCTAAGGAGAGTCTCGAGCAAGCAGGGTTGAGACTCTAAGGGAGAGTCTTGGCCTAGTTCGGCCAAGACTCTATGGAGAGTCTCAGTCCCATTGGCCGAAACTCTTTTCAGAGTCTTGACTACATAGGGTTGAGATTGTGTCTTCACAAAGCCTAATCCCTTACTTAAACTATGATAAAATAACTTTCAAACACAAAAAACTATAAATCTTACTAGATTTGTGTTTTTGTTTTAAAGATTTGTTGAAGTTCGGTAAAGGCTACAATTCCAACAATAGCATGGATTTGGCATTGCAATAGCTGTAAATGCACTCTTTCAAGCATGTGCAATACATTTTCAATAGTAAAATGGCTTTGGTGGGTATTTTTGGTAGTAGAACGGCGTTGGTTTCATTGATGATCGACGTTTTCGATGAGGTGTGGGTTATTGTATTAGTTAGGTTAGTTATACTTTAAATATAATAGTTTAGGGTTTTTAAGAAATACGAGATCAATACATTATTTTTAAAAATGAATGGAGTGAACTTAGTGATAAAGGTGAACTAATTCAATTGTAGGGTGATTTTAGCCCCACTCTTATTATTTTGTTGGTCTTTCACAAGTCACAAGACATTCCTTTATTATTGTTATTATTAGAATTAAGCTTCTCTCCATACAAGAGCAAAAGATAACCTCCTAAAAAAAGGCCATTTTGAATAATTAAGCGAACAATTTTTGTAATTTTTCTACAGGAATAACTTCAAGATTAGACCATTTTTCGTTAAGTCCTATTATTGATTTTAGACATTACGAAAAAACATTATTTTAAACCCTTAAGTTATATGTAAATATCACATTGAGTCATTAAATACTTTTTGTCTATATTTAAGTCCCTGATAATTTCCCCTCAAATACATTAAGTCTCTGATAATTTTCTCTCAAATACATTGTAGCTCTTTTTAAAAATACATGAGCATATGTAGCGCCAAACAATTAAATGGCATTGAGTTGAATACTGAGGTGGACATAATGTCATAACTTTTTTGTTCATGTAAGTAAAATGGTGTCACGTTGAAGATCGGGATCAGACTCATTGTAAATGAATTGAAAAAAAAGAAGACAAAAAAAAGAACAGCATTAGTTGAATACAACTTACAAAATGGGCTAGGGAAAATGAGTTATGTTGAGTGGGAAGACAACTCAGTATTAACCTGGTAAGAATTCTTGACAGATGTTAGGTATGGCTCAACATACTTGAAAAAAAAATCATGATGGTTTAATATAAACAAAAAAAAAAATTCAATGACTTATGTATATGATATTTACTTAACTCAAAATAATGTTTTCCGAATAAAATATTAAAAATTGCATGCATTAAAAAAACATTTTATAATTTTATTATAGGATTAAATGACTGCATAAGTTTTTTAGGGCAAAGAAAAACAAAATTATAAAAATGAGTGAAAGGTACACTTTAACATTGTATTTGATAGTCATTGGACTGTTCAAATCACATAATCAAAAAATTTATACTTCTCAAACATTACATCGAATTCCTTGCACTTAACATTACTTACAAAAATAATTAATAAACGATAGAGAATGAAATAGTAGACAGAACAATTATTTGAAATATATATATATATATATATATATATATATATATATATATATGTAGCACATTCTTTGTTCATTTATAATTAGCCAGGAAAATGTACAATAGAAAAAACGAAAAAAAAAAAATCACGCCATTACAAGCATTACACCAATTTAACTTTTATATTCAATCTTATAATTAAAAAATCACAGCGTTACAAGCAAATAATCTAACAAATCATGTTAAAAATATATTTAAAAAAAGTGTATCTTGTTATAGAGTTAAGTATAATTTATATAAAAGAAATTTTAAACTAAATAAGTATTTATATACATCAATCATTTATACTATAAAACAAATATAATTAAAAGTATTCAAATAATTCACTTACTAAAATAATTAAAATCATTTATCACTAATTTAGACCTTATTAAATAAAATTCCATGAAAAAAATTAATAAAGAAAAAAGAGTATATTTTCATGGAGTTTTATATTGTTTGGGACTACCTTATTAAAAATATTATTAGAAAAATCAAGTGGGATAAAGTCATAGCCAAGGAAAAAAACAATAACTCATGATTTATTTTTACCCTCGTGATAGAACGTGTAAACTTCGTTATGTTATCTTATTTAATATGTACTTGAGTTGGTACGTCTCAATATTATGTAAAATTTCTTTTAGCTAGTTTTCATCAAAATCAGGAGGCAATTCAATAATTTTACACGAGAAAAGTCAAGCTAGTTCCATTTGTTTCATTGTTGCTATTAGAGTATTGTTATTTAATTAAAAGGCAGCAAGTGGTGACACAATTAAAATTATGATTTGAGGGGAATTTCGAACATTTATATAACTTAAATGTCATAATTATTTAATTTTTTATGAACAGTGCATTCTTGCAAAAATGTGTCATTAGTGCAAGTTTTTGCAATGAATAATTATAACCTACAACAAACTTTAATAGCTGCAAAGTTCATCCTTGTTTTTTCAAACTTTTTCTTCCTTCTTTTTCTATTTTAAATATCGTCTTTTTCTTTTTCATGACATGTGTTTCTCACTCTCATTCTGTTGGAAGAAAATTCAAACAAAATGAAGATGTTGATAATTTATATCTTTTAATTTGTTTACCATTTCTTATTGTTTATCTCTATTTTAGTGTTATCATTTGAATACATCATTTGAATACATCATTCATTCAAATGTATCATTCAAAAATATTATAACTTAAATTATCTATTTAACATGTTTCGCCAATATATTGATAGTACCAACGCAAATATGTCAGTAGTCTAATTTGAATGTTGCTGATATATTAACAACATCAATGTTGATATATTGACAAGATTAATAACTTTAAATACACTTATTTGAAGTTGATGATATATGGATTCTAACAACTTTTTCTAAAGGTATGCATTCGTTGTTAATATATCAATAACATCATTAATATATATTGACAACCTATATATATTTATAAGAAGTTGTTGATATATTATGGTGACTTCGATATATCAAGGAAATATTCGAAACACATCATTTAAGTTAAATGATTTTGAATCATTTATTTTAATGCTATCAATATCATGAGATAGACAATAAAAATGGTAAAAACGGAAAGATAAAATGGTTATCATCTTTATTTCGCTTTAATTTTTGTTATGTCAAATGAGAAAAAGAAGGAAATATCATGCAAATAAAAAGAAGGTGTTCTATTTATGAAGTTGAGTAGCTGTTCAAGTTGTCGACGTGTTAGATTATTCGTTTGTGGAGTGTTTTGATCATTTTACACAGCCAAGAAGATTAAAATTATTCATTTAAACACCATTGGCTACTTTGTAATACTAAATTTTCGGACGTTGTTCTCTTTTGCGAATTTCCCTAAAAAGCAAAAGTATGGCATGACCTCGCCTTCTTCAGTCAAACTTGTGGAGAGGTGCTAGGTGCCGAAAGAAGAGGAAGGGCTAGACCCTTCAGCGCCATTCGACAATTGCAGAAGAAGGATGGATAACTCTATCCAAGAATCTCAACCCAGCTCGCAAAACGTATTCACTTACGATTCTCCTTATCCGATCTACGCCATGGCCATCTCCTCTTCCTCAGTCGTCGATAAGACCCATCGAATCGCCGTTGGCAGTTTCATCGAAGAGTTCACGAACAAGGTTGACATCCTTACGTTCGACGAAGAAAGTTTAAGCTTCAAAACAGATCCCAGTCTCTCCTTCGACCACCCTTATCCTCCTACCAAGCTCATGTTTCGCCCAACCTCTTCTACCAAATCTCTTCGCCAATCTCCCGATCTCATCGCTTCCTCTGGAGATTATCTACGGTTGTGGGAAATCAAGCAGAATCCAAACACCATTGAGCAGAGATCCATCCTCAACAATAGCAAGACAAGCGAGTTCTGTGCGCCTCTCACTTCCTTCGATTGGAACGAAGTGGAACCCAGGAGAATTGGTACCTCAAGTATTGACACCACTTGCACCATTTGGGATGTGGAGAGGGGTGTTGTTGAGACCCAACTCATTGCTCACGATAAAGAAGTTTACGACATTGCTTGGGGCGAGGCTGGGGTTTTCGCCTCCGTATCCGCTGACGGGTCTGTTAGGATTTTTGATTTGAGGGATAAAGAGCACTCCACCATCATTTACGAGAGCCCTCACCCTGATACTCCACTCTTAAGACTCGCTTGGAACAAACAGGATTTGAGGTACATGGCAACCATCCTCATGGATAGCAATAAAATAGTCATTTTGGATATTAGGTCGCCCACTATGCCGGTGGCTGAGTTGGACAGGCATCGGGCTAGTGTTAATGCCATTACATGGGCCCCTCAGAGTTGCCGTCATATTTGCTCCGCAGGAGATGACTCTCAGGCACTTATTTGGGAATTGCCAACGGTTGCTGCTCCTAATGGAATTGATCCTATTCTCGCTTATTCTTCCGAATCTGAAATTAACCAGCTGCAGTGGTCTGTGCTACAGCCTGAATGGATTGCCATCGCATTTGCTTCTAAGTTGCAGCTCCTGAAAGTTTGAGATGCCTCCAGTAACTTCTTTTGCTCAACTTAATTAGGTACGATAACGTGATATACTTGAGAATATATTTGCTTAATTCAATCTTTCTGGCTGTGGTGAGTATCATTTACGTCTTACCACGGGTGGGCCTGATGATTGGATTGACATCTTAAGAACAACAGATCTGTCTTATACCTATTTTGTTAAGAATCAAGTTTCTCCTCTTCTGTATAATTAATTTGATTCTAATATCTGTTTCCTCTGTTTGGGCTGCTTCCTTTCTGCTTGAAGAAATTCATATTCGATTATATACATGTACACTCTTTCCTAATGAATTTTAAAAATAGTGATAGTTTCAAAACTCTGGATTTATTGACCTGGTGATGGTTGTGGGTTCAAATCTGGAAATTGCCTCTCTATGAAGTTTGGGTGAGACCATATAATGGTGTGAGACTCTTACATTGGATATTGCTTGGAGCTTGTCTAGAAGCATAGTTAATATAGTCCATGGATTGAAATTTTCCAATTTGTTTGGGAAACTAAGGGACAGTTGTCTTGTCTGGATGATCTAATTGTAGGATTAATTTAATGGGAATTTGTGAATAAACATCTAAAGTGTTTTGCTTTTGGGTGGTACAAGTACATAGAATCTAGGGTTAGAAGGTACCGGACCTCAGGCCTCTCAAAACGTGATACTACTCTATTGTCTTTCACATGAAATTGGACCAGCCACATTAATGAAACCAATTTTACTTGTTATTCCAAATTTTTTTTCTTTTAAGGTTAAATTTGTCTTGTCTAGTGCTTCTCCAACATGCTTTAGTCAACTATTGGGGAGAATTTGGAACAATTCTTATCAATGTGTACCTTGCATTAAATTCATGAACCAGTTTGTGAGGGATATACCATGATTTACTCTTTCAACAATTTGAATTCACAAAAATAGCATTTGGCCTATTTTAGAAGGATTGCATAATGAATGCATTAAAAGAGATGAGTGCTTTTGCTAGCTATCAGGTATGAAGATCAATATGAGTAAGACTCGAATTTTAGGAGTTTTAGTGTTAAAGGCATGGATTAATGAGATAGCTCAGTGGGTGGGGTGTGCAAAGGAGGGTGACCTATGATTCTATGAAGTATTTGAGAATGTCATTGGGTGGGAATCCATCTTCCTCTTATTTTTGGGGACTAGTACTCTCAAAGATGGTGAGGTAGTTAGAAGGGTGGAAACCTATTGTTTTATTTTACTTTATTTTTTTTTCTCCCTAATTGGGGAAGATTAAAATTGGTTTTGAGATGCACTTCCCACATAGTACCTATTGTACTCAAAATTATACCGCGTGAGACAAAAAAGATTGAAAAGATGATGATAGACATTTTATGGGAAGATTTAGATTAATGAAGCACATTTAGTGGGATGGGATGAGTGTTGCTTACTCTATGGGCACATTTTTAGGTGAAAAAAGAGATGCAAGAATGCGCTCTTTGAATTGTAAACCAACGAAATGGACTCTTTAAATTATAAACCAATGAAATGTAATGTAAATAAACCCTATACATAACGTAGATGATACAACAATTTACGAGTGTAACCTAGGCAAATGATGTGGTAAATTTGGGGAGTTCGAATGTCAAACTAAAAGGAATAAGATGAGTTTCTAAAACTAAGGTTTGCTGCAAGTAATACTCAAATATGCAAAATGACAAAAGGATGGGAAGATTTTAATAATTTTAGGAGCGACAAGAGATAGAAAAGTTTGGACATCATATTATGTCTAATCCTTCTTTATCTTAGTATGGTATGAAAATTAGTCAAATTTTGACGAAATTAGCCGAATTAATTAAGTAATTTACACAATCGAAGCGAAGTTCACCAGAAGTTGTCGAAATCTTTAAAAAAATCAGCGAAGTTCATTTGAAATTGAAGTTTAAATGATTTTTATAGAAAAATGCATAAAAGCCATAAAAAGGGCTTTTTTAATGAAAGATTTTATTTTTGCACATAAATTCTTTTGTATAATTATTGAGATTGTAAAAAAAAAAAAAATCTTGCTCTATGAAAGAAGAAGATTGAAGGCGAAATATATGCAATTGATGAGTGATTATCTAAGAGAAAGAAAAATGAGTGGTAGCTTGGAGAAGAGACGGTAGAGAGAAGAAAAAAAAGAGAAAAATAAGCTAAAAGCCTATGAGGAGAGACACTGAGAGAAGAATAAGAAACAAGATTCTTCTGTTGTAATCGATAGAGAAGATCAAATACACTTGCGCTTGTAGTGGCTAGCGAGCCAACGATCAATTGATCTAAGGTTTATGTTTGCAAGACCATTAGGGTTTGACAATAGGTTTCTCTTTTTTTTTTTTTTTTTTAATAACATATTTCAATTAACATGTGCAATGTGCATTAAACATTGTTAATGTTAAAATACACATTAGAAACCATTATATTTATACTTTTATATGTAAAATATATTTATTTTTATTTGTTTTCATCATTTTCAATAGAAATTGTGCATATTTTAACATTTACATAATATTTTTTCTAACTTTTTTAAGTTGACAAATTTTTACAAAAATTCGTTCGAATTTCTCGAATTCTTTGAATTAATTTTAATTTTCAAATGTCGAAGTTTAAGGCGAAGTCGAATTTTCATTCCTTGTGTCTTAGTCCTTTTTGAGTAAAATGATTATTCATCACTTTATTATATTTTGCAAAATCAACTATGCAGATACATGGTAAATTTATGTAGTTCTATTTAATATCTAATAAAGATATGAGAGAACACATATGCCAACTATAACAAATTATAAATGTTAACCTAGAATTCCCAAGACGAGAGTGGAGAGGGTTTCCTCTTAGTTCTCAAGTGTGGATTTAAGGGCTTTACGTAGATGGTTGAAGGTTATGATGGACCAATGGGAGATGGTTTTAAGGGTGATGTGGATGAATTGGTACAAATGACTCATGCTCTACTTAACATTTTTGTATAGCATGGTGAAAATTTTAAATTGAAGGAGATATATAGCGATGCGTAGTAATGAGCATAAGAAGGGGTGACCAATGTGAATGGAGAGTGTTGATATGTAAGTGAAACTTTTCGTAATGGTGATTGTGTGTAGAAGGAGACATCATAGGGATTAGAACTAAGCTAAAAGTGAAGTTAAGCACATGGATTCTTCGGAAGATTACTTGACTGATTATTATTAACCTTGATTCTCTCATATCCTTTGGATTATTCTTGTGGTCTCCAACAAGATGATGGTAGATGATGAAGATGATGAAGATGTCTTTATATATTGTGATTTCTCCAACATTCATCTTAAACATAGATATTCTTTGAGATTTGCAAAATGATGAGAAAGAATGAACGCGGTGTCCTTGTTTTTTGCAGGATTGAACGCAATGAGACATAGTCCAATGTGTTTCCTGTGATTGGTATGCAACAAGAGTGCAAAGCTCATTGGCAGGCGGTGTGGGAGAGATCCCAAGTTTTGGCTTCTTTTTGGATTAGCACTAGTTCTTTGTCACTAGGTTATACCATTTCTTATTACTTGAGAGAGTGGACTAATTTGATATCTGATGTGTAGAAACACTGATTCACTGTATATATGGTATACTATTTCATCTTTATTTCATTTTTTCTTTTTATTTTCTGAAAACAGCTTGATTCCCCTTTTAGAGACCAGTGGGAAAGGAGGTTCTTTTTTTTTTTTTTTTGTCAAAGATTTTGCAATGACCAAGAGGGTCTTTGCTAGTTTTGCAACTTTTGCCTGTGATATAGGTTCTCTAGTTAGAAAATACTGCAAAGGAAACTAAATTGTTTACTAGGATTGCAGCAACTTGAAGAATGTCTGATGAAAGCTAGTTATTTATTAAGGAGATTGATTGAGAAAGGTGAAAATGGAGGACTTCCATATGGCCTTTATTGATTTAGAAAAGGCATACAACATAGTAACCAGAGAAATAATATTATCTGAATTATGGAAAAAAAGAGTTACAACTAGGTACATTGATATGATAAAATATATTTGTAGCAAGGAACTATTGTAAAATTAAGATATGAGGAACTAATGAGTTTTCAAATGTAATACATTCTCACCAAGGATTTACCTTAATCCCCTACCTTTTTCTAGTAGTTATGGATAAATTAAATGATTATGTTCATGAAGATATGACATGGTGTATGTTATTTGTTAATACTTTAGTAATTGATGAAACTACATCTCAATTAAATGCTTAGAGGTTTGGGGGAATTGAAATTTGAAGAGTTCAAGATGTTGCAATTTTGGTTTGACTCAAATAGAAAGTGTTAATTTGAGTGTGTGTCAAATAGAAAGTGTCCTAGTATAAAAGTATTTTCTTTTTAGTGGATTTCTAGTTTTTTAACTTCTTATTGTATTGGAAGTATATATGTTCGAGTCGAAGTGGATATTTAAATCTGTCAGTCTATTGAGATATATTGAAGAATTGAGATATATTATCATCTAGTGAATAAGTCTATTGGAATATAATGATGAGAAGCCAACTGTTCGATTGACTCTTTCGTTTAATTCAAAAGACTATGTTAGACAATTCAATGATATGAAATGGGTGTGGGATATGCGTCTAATACTTGGAATATAATGATGAGAAACAAGCTGTTTGATTCACTTATGAAAGACGCGAGAAGATGGCGAGAAAACATAATTGAAGTGATCTCGGTTATAGTGGCTGTGAGAATTTGTTAGTTGTTTAGATCAATTGTTTTAGGGAGATAGAAAAAGAGAATTGTACATTTTACACATGAGAAGATTGTAGTCAAATTGTGAGATTTTGAGGAGCTAAGTCGTAGGTTGTAAACTTTCCCTTTCAATTTGAATAAAGTGGATTTCCTTGTTCTCTGTAAATCTACTCCATTGTTCCTTCTTCACTCAATTTTAGGTCCTTTCATCGTGGTATTAGAGGACTTTGATCCATGGCACTAACAACGATGGATGGACAAGCGGATGTAATGGGAAAGAGATGGAAGAGTTGCAGCTCGACTTGCAATAACTCCTTGGAATTAAAAAAATTAGTTGAGAAACTTCTTGGGATTGAACAATCGATTGAGTAAGTGACACAAAGCATAGCGTAGATCTTTCAGACGTTAGAGGATAATAAGAGATCCATGGTGTTACTCATGGTGGAGGAAAATTAGCAGAGGCAACTGGTGGTTTTGGATCTACATCTCACAACAATTCTCCTTTGTGAGATTAGGTTTAACGATGATATGATGCTGGAAAACAAGCCATGGGAGAATGGAGTCATGCATCAAAGGGTGGATTTAGTGATTCTTGGTAGATGAGTGGATCCATTGAAGATTGTAGTTAACGAAGATTAGAGATGCCAGTGTTCTATGGGGATGATTCGAAGGGATAAATTTTTTGTGTTGAATATTTCAACTTGCTCAATCACTTTTTGGAGGAGAAGCTCACAACTATAGCAAGCAAACATGGATGGCGATGGTCTTTGTGGTTAAGTTGGATGGAATCATGTTGGATTTGAATTTGAAATTAGATTGATTCTTCTTCATGGCTTGTTGGAAGAGGTATTGGAAGGCACATTCATTGACATTTTCTTTCCTAAAATTCAAGCTGACCTGAGATTACACAATCCAATGGGACTTGCTACAATAATGGGAGTATGCTTAGAGAATTGAGGAATGAAACTAGATTCTCAAGCTTGTTGGGCCCAAACCAGTTAGATTTGATTTGTCTCCCTTACCTTCATGATCAGAAATGTGACCCTAGATCAGTGTTGTGAAGGCCTAGGCGACACCTAGACAGCTAAGTCCCCCGAGGGCCTAGGCGGTAGCTTAGGTGTTTTAGGGAGGTAATTGCAAGTTATTTTTTTAGGAGGGGCTTGAAAAATTTTTATTTTAAACTCTAAATTAATAAAAATTAAATAATATACTAAAATCGGTAATATATCATTTATTTTAGTGTATATATATATATATATAATGAAAGACCAATAAATAAATAAATAATTTTTTAAGAACGTCTAAATAATTATTTTATGGTCCGCCTAGGCCTTGTCTCGCTTTCAAAGGCTTATTGCCTAGTTTCGCCTTTCCGGCTTGACAACATTGCCCTAGATTGAAATGCCTTGCTGCCAACTCTGTCTATTCTCGTAGCAATGTATTCATCACACCATCTGGTAGATTGTGTGACCCAAGAATAACGAGACATTCCTACCAAGGCGATCTCATCATCTAAAATGCAAGATTGACGACAACACTATCTTTGCTTCTATTTTGAGGAGAGGTATTTCGCAATGTCATTGTCGCCGTGACATGCACCGCCTCGTTGTTCACGAGTTGACTGTGATTAGCTTGAGTTCTTGGTCAAAAAATCTGATCACAATGAATGCTCTTAGCATCTGGTTGATATCCAAAGCACATACACTTGTCATTATACTTCTTTGTGGGTTTATTCTTGCTTGGAACCTAGAAGGTTGTCAACAAAATCGATAATAGTGAGGTAATAGTCTTAATTGTTTGTGATGCGACTCACAACTTCATCTCTCTTGTTTTGGTTCGTTGTTTGGGTCGTCTTATCTACAATACCACTGAGTTTGGAGTTGAAATAGGCAATGGTGACTCTATAAAAGTAGGGCCATGTGTAAAGATGTCATTCTTATGCTACAAGAACTTATTGTGGTTGAGTGTTTTTTTGTCAATCGATTTGGGGAGCATTGATGGTGTTTTGGTTATGATGTGATTTGTTCGAGTAGGGCAAATGGAAGTGGACTATAATGTCTTAGAGATGTACATCAAGATGGGCTTTGATGTAGTCCCGTTGCATGGGGATCCTAGTCTTCGCAACGTGGTTGTTTTATTGCAAGCCATGTTCAAGGCCATTTGATGGGAACAAGTGGGTATTTTGCTTGAATTCCGTGGCTTGTCTTCCATGAACTCTTTCGAATAGGTGATCAAGTTGATTGAGATTTAGTGGGTCATTAATGTTCACCATGATTTTTTGAGTCGTTGAAGGGACTGCTCCTTCTCAACCCATTTATAATGCCATCCATCTCCGTGAAGGCACCGAACTAATTAATGTTCATCATTATCAATATCTCCACCTGGAAAAGAACAAACTTGAATGTTTAGTTTACAAGATGTTGGCTGCTGGCACTATTCAACCTAGCTCAAGTCCATTCTCAAGTCTAGTTTTTCTTGTGAAGTAGAAAGATGTTAGTTGGCCTTTTTGTGTAGAGTATCTTGCCCTTAATGAGATGCTTGAAAAACTTTATTGGGCTCGCATCTTCTCCAAAACTCGATCTAAAATCAAGTTGTCACAAAATCCGCGTCTAGCCGGAGGATTTTTTAAAGACGGCTTTTTGCACACATGCTGGCCATTATGACTTACGAGTTCCTTGTCATGTCGTTTGACCTTACAAATGCTCGAACCACTTTTCAAGCCTTATAAACCAAATTTTTGGGACTTCCTTTGCAAGTCTATGCTTGTTTTCTTTGACAATATTTTAGTTTACAATAACAACTTTGAGGGTCATCTACAATTCTACACCACTTGTAGCTTTTTCTTAGCAATCTTTGACAACATTAGTTGTTCGCCAATTGCAAGAAGTGTCAAATTGATCAGTCACGTATTAGTTATTTAGGTTACTGGATTTCGGTGAACGGTTACAACTGATTTGTCAAAGATCGATGCAATGATGAACTGGCCCACTCTATAATCTCTAAAGAAGCTTTGAGGCTTCCTTGGCTTAATTGGTTACTATCATTGATTTATTTTCGGTTATGGTGCAATCACAAGGCCACTCACTCAAATGCTAAAGTATGATTCCTTCTTTTAAAATGATGAAGTTGATTGTGCTTTCCAAGCTTTGAAAGAAGCCATGATGATGGCGTTGGTCTTGACCGTACTGAATTTTGAAGAACCCTCCATCATCTAGACAGATGCATCGGGCTTTGGGTTAGTGGTGATGTTAATGTAACAAGGCCCATACTTTATATATTGTTTATCACAGAAGGAGCAAATTGGTTCACTTTATGAAAGAAAGCTCATGGCCATACCATTGGCAATGCAAAAGTGGCACCATTGTGTCCTGGGGCAATGATCATCGTCGACACTAACTAACATAGCCTCAAATATCTTCTTGAACATCGAGAGGTGAATTTTGAGTACCAACATTGGACCAAAATTGTCGAGCTTTGATTTTGAAATACAATATTGGCTTGGACATGAAAACGAAGCAATAAATGCTCTTTCTTGTCATTCAAAAGG
Source organism: Tinospora cordifolia (assembly GCA_030144865.1). NCBI lineage: Eukaryota > Viridiplantae > Streptophyta > Magnoliopsida > Ranunculales > Menispermaceae > Tinospora > Tinospora cordifolia. Next base: position 21,666 of record JAJIYU010001689.1, read on the forward strand.
ATTGTTTTCCATTCTAGACTTGTTGACCTCATCCCAAAGTTGGTAATGATCCATGTTTGTATAAGATAAAGACTGCTTTTCTGGGGGACCTAGACTCTCATCATTGTGGCACCATTGTGTCCTGGAGCAATGATCATTGTCGGCACTGACTAACATAGCCTCAAATATCTTCTTGAACAACGAGAGGTGAATTTTGAGTACCAACATTGGACCACAAAATTGTCGAGCTTTGATTTTGAAATACAATATTGGCTTGGATATGAAAACGAAGCAGCAGATGCTCTTTCTTGTCATTCAAAAGGATTGTTTTCCATTCTAGACTTGTCGACCTCGTCCCAAAGTTGGTAATTATCCATGTTTGTATAAGATAAAGACTCTCACCGCCATTTCTCCTTAAAGCAAGGCCACCTACTCCACAACTGTCCTCTAGTACTTTCAACCAACTCCCCCAACATTCTCACTCTTCTACGTGAATTTCATGGCTCGACATTAGGGGGGCCTTTTTTCTTCTTGCGGACTTACATTTGGCTTGTCACAAGCTTTCTTGCTGCCTTCTTAAATGTGAAATGACATCATGATGGATTTTATTGAAGGACTTCCTAGATCAGTTAGGTATAATACCATCTTTGTGGTGGTCAACTACCTTAGCATTTATGCCCATTTTGCTTGCTTCCACCACCCTTTCACAACAACTACAATATTGCAATTGTTTGTTAGAGAAGTGGTCCATTTGCAAGACTTCCCTCGTTCAATCATTTTTGAGCATGAATGGATTTTCATGAGAATGTGTTGGAAAAAGCTTTCCATGTTGCAATACAACTTATCATCCCAAACAGACAACTAATTAGGGTTGGTCCTGAGTTTTTGGGGGCGTTGGGAGAAATGACAACTTGGGGCCTCTAAAAATAAGGACCCCGAGTTATTTTAATAATTTTTTTTTATAAAAGATGAAGTTATTTTAATAAATTTTTATTATTTTTTAATTATATATATATATGAGGGGCCCTGAGAAATAAGGGGCCTAGGGCCATCTCTCCTTGGGCCGGCCCTGCAACTAATCCAAGGTTGTCAATTGCTCACTTGAGACATAGTTATAATGCTTCGCTAGTGAGCACTCATGGTGTTGGCAATAGTGATTACCTTGGGTTGAATTTTGGTATGACACTTCTTATCATTGCTCCACCGATATGACCCCCTTTTGGGCTGTCTACCGTTAGAATCCACCATCAATTATTACAAGAGTTATATTGTATTCTTGATGAGCTCTAGTTCTAGATTTCACGAGCTCAAGAGTGCATGAAGTAGCATGCTGACACTCATAGACAAGACGCCCAATTTGCCATTGGAGACTTGGTCCTATTTAAGTTGAGGCCCTTCTTTTAGTAGTCTTTAGCTTGCCAACCTGTTGAAAAATTGGCTTTGTAGGTTTTTTTTGGCCCTTTCAAAGTTTTGCAACGCTTGCCTTCCAACGTGTGTATTCACCTTGTTTTTTATGTCTATCTACTACAACATGCAAAAGAAGGTTTTCATCAAAATTTGCCCCTTCCTTCCCATGTCTTGCCTGATATGGAATGGCAAGTTGAACCAAAGTCTATGTTGAATATGAGGCAATTGTCCAGTCATGGCACGAAGATCTTGGTTAGGTGGAATGACTTATGGAATTTCGAGGGCTTGTTGGAATTGACAACCTCATTGTACCAATGTTTCCCCTCTTTCAACCTTTGAGGACAGTGAAAGGCACAAGAAGATGGCTAGAAAACAAATTTGAAGTGGTCCCTATTATTGTGGTTGTGAGAATTAGTTGTTTAGATAAGTTGTTTTAGGGAGATACAAATAATGAATTGTAATTCATTTTTACACATGAGAAAATTGTAACTGAATTGTGAGCTCTGAGGAGCCGAGTTCTAAGTTGTAAACTTTCCCTCTCAATTTGAATAAAGTGAATTTCCCTCCCTTTCTCTCTAAATCTACTCCTTTCTCTTTAAATCGACTCCAATTTTTACTTGTTCTTCATCTCAATTCCAGATCTTGTCATATGATTATTTGGATTTTCTAGTGGAATAAAAGATATCCCAAAATTTGCAAAAAAGATCACGACAAGTAGGTGGCAATTCACCCAACAAAACAATTAATAGTAAATTGCAAAAAAGTATAAAAGATAGGAAAAGGAAGAACGTACAAAATAAGCTTTCATAGTTGTAAATTTCAAGACATTTTTTGGTTGTGTTTTCATATCCCAAAATTTAAAATGAACAAGTTGGACTGTTGCATATGTTCTCATATCTAACGCTCATTCCTTAGTCCAGGTAACATAGGAATTTGTATCCAATGATTGGAAGGAAATGTTTAGAGACAAAGAAAACATCTCTATCATATACATGTTTGAAGGCTTATGACCTCAATCCTTAGTTTTATTAATATTAACCATTGGAAAAACTTGCACGAAGTGTACGCCATATGATGTTTAAGTGACAAATGTATGCCATATCTACTATTAAACTTGGCTAGTGTGACAATGATGTATTCTAGACTAAGAAACCCTTCTTTTGGTCTAGCATTGAGAAAGTTGTGTATGTCTCTATCCCATGGAGAATGGCATGTCCAAGATAAATAAGTACAACAAATTAGGCGAATCCATGATGGACTTCATAAGGGATCTCAACAAAGTATATGCTTAAGATTTGTAGGGCATGCCTTGATGCAAGTGCAACAATTAAGTTTATATGACCTAGAGGAAACAAGACCCAAAAAGCGTGCTTTATGTGGGGTCCACTTGTGTGATTTACTTTGACTGAGCATTTACACTGTTGCTGCTGAAAGAGAGAAGAGGAGGGATCTTAAAAATGCCTTGTAAGGTTGTCTAGAAATAAAAAGAGGGAAAACATATATCTATATATAAAAAAAGGAATTCCATTAAAGTGGAAGATAATTTTGCTCCAAGGTTGTTGGAGTAAACCATAACTGATCTTAATGATGTTTTGAAACTATCCTGTATTCTTGTTACTTAAAATAATATAGAAAAGTTCAAAGAAAATCTTTGGAGCTATTTGCTCCAAACTTAAGTTGTACATGACAAACCTGTTGTTGCTGTCAACGAGGAAGGCTATGTAAAGCTGTTGAGGGTTTGGAGAGGATGTTGATTATTTAACTGCATTGTCCTATGATTTATCATATTTTCAATTATGCTAAGTACTTTGTTGTTGTGCCTACAACTTTTAAGCTTCCACAGAAGATGTATGTGCATAGAAATTGCCGCGACTCCTTAATTTTAGTACGTGTGAAGTGCTTACTTTTCTTGTTATGGTCAATGCGAATGCTGTAGGCTTGCAATTCAATCTGATGAAATTCTTGTGTTGTATTTTCTGTTGGGCAAAATCGATAAGGTTGCATTTTGGTATCATTTTCAAATCCTTTTTTCAGTATTTAAAAAATAAAAAGTGAAAGAAGTTATTAACGATTTGTAATTAATGGGACCCACGTAAGCTTTTCTTTACTTGTGTTGTTTGAAATCTTAGACTAACCAAGCAATTTTTTCTTGTTTTCAAAATTTAAAAAGATTCTTTTTGAATATGATACCAAACATATTATATTTGTACGCAAAAAAAGTATGAATATAATGGTTTCAAACATGCATTTTAACATTAACAATATTTAATGCCCATCGCACGTATTAAAAATTTTATATTATTTACTTATGTATTCCAGAATTTCACTGAAATTCTCTAAAGTCTTCAAAGTTTTTGCCAAATTTTTGTAAATTTATTTTATAATTGAACTCTGGTTTGATGGCTAAAAAATATTAAAGAATTAGTCGAATTTTGCCAGAATTCGACAAATTTTCATTCCTTGTGTCATCGAAGAAGGCAGTAATTATGTCTTTGGCCTTATTCCATTCCATTTCTTGACCATGTGCACAACCAATGAGACATCACCAATGCAACATCTCAACCCCTTGAGCCAAACATGGCCTCAACAAAACCCACGGGGGTGGGACAACTCAACCCCATGATCCAATTTTAAGTATTAGCAACTAATGCTTGAATTTTCTAAGGTAACAAATGTCGAGTTGGTGTTAAGCTACCATATGGTAAGCAATGCATAAAGCACCTATTTTACCCATAAGCCCCAATCTACGCACAATAAAAATATTTCCATATGTTATAATACTTTTGGAAATAATGTATCATTTACAAAGTATGAAAGCAATACAAGTACATACGACAATACGATTCATCATAGAGAAAGTAAGAGACACAAATCTATGTTGTCATTCCTCACCTTTCACTTGTCAAATGTTTTCCTTGACAAATGAGAGAGAGAGAGAGAGGGTCGGCCCCTCTTGTAGGGCCAATTTTCTTTGGTTTGCGTGTCAAGCATGCCATCACCATTTTTTGGGGAAATGTTCACAACTGGGCATGTAATACTTACTTGGAATCCACTATTGATGGTCCAATTTTTGGAAAACGAGAGGCATTTGGTTGGGGTTTTTACAATCTAGGATGCAATTCTACTGTCTCTTGACATGGAAACATGCTTGTTAGTCATTTAAATTTGGTATGGGAATAAATATCAGAAAAGAAAAAGGGTAATCTTCATCTTGACAAAATGAATAGGTATATCTTTTTTTTTAAATATTTTTTTACAACACAAAAAGCAATGTATTTTTGTTATCCTCTAAACCTAAAAGATGTTTCTTTTTGATAGATGATTCAAAGTGTGTAATGTAACTTTGTACGACATTAGAGCTCTCTACTTGGAGACTTGATCTTCACTATCGAGGAATGTAAGGAATATACTCTACAATTAATGACAGTTGAAACACAAAGTCTTGGTTAGAGATGGACGTGAGAAGATGGAGAAAGGCAAACTTCGAGAAGATGGAGAAAAATAGGTGACGATGGAAATGAGGAGGAACACAAATTATGGGAAGAAAAATGGAATGGCTAGAAGAGCTATACATCAACATTGAGACCAATGTTCAAACATATGGAAAAATATTTTGTGCAAGAACTTGGAATGTCGCAATAAGAAGGAATGGATGCTAATGACTATGAAAAAGGTGCTGACTAAAGCACAAAAAAGAGACAAGACCCTAGATTCCCACAACATAGAGAAGGTTGTTGGAAGACGAAATAGGCGATGGACTAGTGGTCATTCGGTTGTCATAATTAATGTGGAGTGGCTTCTACATTAATGATATCATCTAACGACAATTGGAAATACCAATCATTTCAAACAAGGTACGCATTCTTCTCAATTTGTAGCTCAACGGATACCAGAGATATCCTGATACAGGAAGTGACAAGGAGCAAAACCTACTGTAGTGCTCTCTTGCTAGACATGGTATAGTGGTTGGAAAAAAACTAAGAGAGAAGGGTAAGAAAGACGATACACAGAGACATGTATTATAGCGTTTTGATGGAGGTCCTCGTCAATGAAAGGTGGATGGATTACATCAAAGTATCATCATCCTGGAGGGAAAAAAATGACATCAGCCTGCAAGAACCTATCGGAAGCGGTCGACGAGGTGATGAAGGAAGTAGAGGCCACAATGGCTAACAAGGAGGAACAATTAGCAAAGATACAGATAAAGAAGCTGGACGTAGCTCGAGGGCTATTATATTGCAACGAAGAAAGAGATGCTCCAAAGCTTCTAGATAGATAACATCATGCGCTTCACAGTAGATTTTATATTGACAAATGGGAGGACTAGATGGTGGAGTACAGACAATGGTTGCATGTAGGGGGACATGGATGGGAGTAGAAGGAATAAAACCCAAAAAATGGAATATCCACACCATTGCAAAGATCGAGTTAGCTTGTGGTTGTCTCTTGGATATTGCTGAAATAACAAAATCAAGCAAATCGATAGAGATGGTCGTTTCAAAGCTACGGAGTCATGAATTTGGATTCTCGCACAGAGTTCCAAATGTACGATGATGAAGTTATCTAGGAGCTAAGATTGATTGAATTGGAGAGGAATTGGGTAATGGAAATCAAGGAATTGAGCAACGAGAACATGCAAATATTTGTTGAAGACAATTTTTCAGCTACCAAAGATGTTGGGGAAGAGAGAAGGAACATGATTTGACAGATGATGATGAGGGTACGAACGATTACGTGTTGGCAGAAAGGCAATGCCTCGAAGCATGTCTAGTGGTTTGTGGTCGTACAAGCTAATGAGTTAATTATCCTAAGTTGGAACAAGTTGATAGGATTCCCTTTTTACATGTCCCCATGTCCCTCCCGTGTGGCGACATGGGGGCACACGTGGTAGATAGCAAAGGGAACAATTGGCAGAGTAGTAGACAGATAAGCGTAAGATCCACACCTGGGGAAGAAAACTGGTGGGCTAGGAAGGAAGTTTGAACCAAACACATAGGTCCAAGTTTGTAGAAGGAGACTTTATCAAAATCCTTAATGGAGGAATGATATAGGAATGGGCTAACATTGAACAATCTAGTGGATAAGGAGGACGAGCAATAGTAGATAGGGTAGGCCCAATGAGTTAGGAAGATGTAAGGGTCTAAGAACGAAACAAAAGCGGTGGATCCGAAGAAAAGAAAAACGTGGTAGACAAATGGATGGAAAGAGCTACCATTTGACAACGATGGAAGCTAGACGAAGTCGGGGATGGGGATGGGATGAAAAAAGGTTCGCTGGCCGAAAAACGTACTGTCAGTGATTTACAACAGACGAGAGACGAAGAGGAAGAGAACTGCAAATAGAAGGAAGAAAGTCACGTTTGCATCATCCACACGGAAAGGAAGGTCGAGTCCATGACACCTGGCATGAAGCAAGACAAAACAGAAGAAAGGCAACAAGTGGAAGAATATCTAAAAATCGAAGCTACAACCAGGGAGACAACTACGAAGCGAAAGGCCACGTCAACACGAAGATGACATGGAAGAAGATTCTGTTGAATCAACACTTAGATGGCGAAGAGGAGGGGTGGACTTTAGTTAAGAGACGAAAAGGTAGCAGTAACTACACAAAAGACAAAAATGAATCTGGCGAAGGACTTCTAAGACAGTTGTTAAGCAACACAGTAAATGCCAAGTGAGAAGATCTACGAACGGGGAATGGAAGTATCTTTCATTTTCAACAATGTATAAATACTTCTCGATTTGCTATACTAGAGATAGTCATGAAATAGTCCTGCAGGAGGTCAACAAAAACAAACACTACCAAACTACTGTGAACCGTGAAGCTCTTTCTTGGTTGAAACAACGACTGGACAACCTTCTGAAAGAACACGACCAACACCACACAACCAAAGTGTTCAGAGAGAGAGGGTACACAGTAATAATGGAGGTTCTTGTCAACGATAATAGAAGGTACATAAAGCTTACAAAGATGTTGAATGGTCAACGGGAAAATATAGTAATCCTAGAAGAAAAGACCACAGAGGCATGGAGGAATCTCTGGAGAGCAGTGGACATGGTTGTAAATGAAGAGGCGGAACGAAGACAAAAGGAAAACACCCGGGAAAAGGAGCGACAGAAGAGGGATGAAGGAAAGGTAGCCAAGGAAGACGAAGAGAGCAACAGGGGCCCATGGATACAGGAGAAGGACAGAAATAGGAGGCTTCAATGTAACCGGGATAGCTATAAAAGGCAAGAGAAATTGAAGAAGGAAGAAGAAAGACAAGAAGGCCAGAAGTTCCTCATAATTCGAACATCGGACAAGACACGATGGAGAATAGTGGAGAGATCTGTACAACAAATTTTGAAGCGCGAAATCCATTTTCGTCGCTTGGACGCAGCTAGGAGCATGATATTCTGCCATGACAACAAGGAAGTCAAGGTCTTACAGAAGGAGAAATTCCAAACGACATTAGGGGGGTTCTACATAGAGGAGTGGAACGAAGACCTGGTGATCACTGGACATCAAGTTGCATGCTGCAACAAATGGATGGGAGTTGGAAGGCATCAACTTGAAAAATTGGAACACCAGAACCTTTGCCAAGATAGGGGAAGCATGCGGCGGGTTGTTGGATATTGCCAACCTAACTTTGTCCAACTCGTCAATGGAAATGGCTTTCTTGAAGGTGCATGGACATGAATCCGGATTTTTGCCTTGCGAATTCGAAATATATGACGATCTTGGCATCCAGGAACTCAGATTGATCGAACTGGAGAGAAACTGGGCCATGGAGGTGAAGGAGATAAGGCAAGACATTTTGGAAACATTCGCCAGAAAACACAAAGGCAACATTTGGAAGATCGGAGATTGGAAACTCGGCGACTGAAAAAGAGTGGAGATCGAGATCGGTAGTAGTGACGACAATGGCATGAGTTTTGAGACGGAGGAAGACAGAAGGATGGTCAGCAGGAGAATGGCAGTCGGAGAAGCAGGTCGGAGCTCAGACGACGGGACAAATAGGAATTCAGGCGGCAGAGCAGGCACTGAAAAAGAGTGGAGATCGAGATCAGTAGCAGTGACGACAATGGCATGGGTTTTGAGACGGAGGAAGACAGAAGGATGGTCAGCAGAAGAATGGCAGTCGGCGAAGCAGGTCAGAGCTCAGACGACGGGACAAATAGGAAGTCAGGCGGTAGACCAGCCACCTATCTTTGACAGAGATACAGAAATTGACGGATGGCAACCAGAGAAAAACTGCGGCTTGGACCAGGTGATCAAAGAAACTAAGCGCATGGATATGGGCCTAGAAAAGTGGATCCAAACACAACATCAATCAAGAGTTGAAATCTTCAAAGGAAATAAAGCAGACCAAGCACTCAAGACACAAGAGGCCCACGAGCTCAAGTCAGAGGAGCATTTGTAATGGATCTGGACTGTAAACAAATTGAGCCCAAAAGATCGATGGACCATAAATCGAAAAAGGAAGACAGACACTATTTCAAAGTTTACAGGAGAATGGGGAAAGCTCACGAGAGGAACAAGGAGGGGCTGCTGTCAAAATGGGAGAAAAGAACAATGGAAGTGAATCGGACTTAGACTTGGAGTTTAATCCAGGACTATACACAGAGTTAACGGACTCAGAACGAGTCCAAGCCACACAGCAGACCGAAGACGAAACAGAGGGGACAACTATCTCAGCCACGAACAACTCGGAGGAAGATTCGGACGGAGGGATAAACCAGGTATGTGACAACCACCATATTCATTCTCTACCTCTCTTTTCTTCTTTTGGAATGAATTCCTAGGAAAGAAGAGACAAGGAGAAGTACAAAGAAGTATATATATCAGGCAACAATCAACCAGTATCACAGAAGGAGAAGAGCAAATGATGAAGCAGAGTCAAGACAATGAAAAGAAACAGAGCATTTAGGAAACAGAACTCAACAGAGCGAGGGAATTTTTGCTATCCCTCGAGGCGCAATTAGTTGAAGTGAAATAGCTTCCTCATGCTTCTTAGGTTTCTCGAGGCAGTCGTTTGTCCAAATGAAGATTCTAAGCTGGAACATAAGAGGATGTGGTTCCGCGGACAAAAGAAGGCTCATAAGAAAAACAGTGACAGCGGCTAAGGTGGACATCATTGCTTTTTAGGAAACTAAAAGAAAGAAATTTGATCACTTTCTGAGCACAGAGTTATAGAGGCGGAGGTTTGTGGATTGGGCCTCATTGGACGCCAACAATTCAGCGGGTGGTCTTGCCATCTTCTGGGATGCTAGAAAAATCTCAGTTTCAGAAACTTGGGAAGGAATGCACTCCCTATCCATAAAGATTGATGGAGGAGAAGGTAAAGCTTGGTGGTTTACCAATGTTTACGGGCCATGCGATAAAAATGGTCAGATTGATTGCCTAGTAGAACTAGCCGCCCTATCCAGCTACATTAAGGAAGCATGGTGCATAGGTGGTGACTTCAACATGGTTCGATGTATGCAAGATAAGAAACATTGCAATAAACCTTCTTCCACTGTCTATGTTTGAAGAGTGGATAAATGACATGAATCTTCAAGAGGTGCAGCTATTGAATCTACGCTTTACTTGGAGCAATGGAAGAGAGAGGCCTGCAATGTCTAAGTTGGACAGATTCCTCCATAACAACGAATGGGGAAGTAAATTTGAACATAAAAAAGCTTGGGGACTTCAGAGAATCACTTTAGATCATTGGCCAATCCTGCTAGACACAGAGAAAGTCAAATGGGGTCCAACGCCTTTCAGATTTGATAATGAGTGGCTAAATCACCGAGGTTTCCTAGATATGGTCAAAACTGAATGGGAATCTGATCTGAGTAGAGGGTGGGAAGGATATAAGTTCATGACAAAACTTCAAAATCTCAAGCAGAAAATCAAGGAATGGAGCAAAGGAAGATTGGAAATCGAAGAGGCTAGACAAATAGAACTTAATAAAACCCTTAGCAGGATTAATGGCAGATTGGAAGGGGGGGAGGATGAAGACCTAACATACCTCTTGAATGAAAGGAAGAAGGTGACTGAGGAGATTCAAATCTTAGAATGCAGAGCTCAAAGAAGGCTTAGATAGCGTGCCAAATTAAAGTGGGCTAAAGAAGGAGATGTGAACTCCAGATTCTTTCATCGGATTTTATCCCTAAGGAAATCCAGGAGCATGATCACAAAATTGGAAGATAGAACAAGAAGAGTAGTTGAAGATGAAGAAGGTACAAAAAACATTATTACTCAATATTTCAGCAACCTGTTTACGGACGATCAGACGCATAATTGGGGTATCGGAGTGAACTGGCATGCAATTAGTGAAGAGGACAGGAGGTGGTTGGATCGAGATTTCCAAATTGAGGAAATAAAGGAAGCATTGTTTAGCAGTGATGGAGAAAAGGCCTCGGGCCCAGATGGCTACGCCATGGCCTTCTTCCAGAAAACATGGGAGATAATGAACTAGGACATTCACAGTTGCATGAAAGAATTCTAGCAAGAGGCAATAATCAACAGGAATGTCAATGAGACTTCCATCTGCCTTCTTCCCAAGAAAGAAGAATCAATGCGTATGGAGGACTTCAGACCAATCAGCCTCACATCAAGCTTGTACAAGATCATGGCGAAGGTGCTCGCAAACAGGTTAAAACAAGTCCTCCCCAACACTATCAACGATCAGCAGATGGCATTTGTAAAAGACAGGCAAATTACCGATGCAATACTGATTGCAAACGAGGCAGTCGAAGAATACAGATCGCAAGGGAAAGAAGGCCTTCTTCTCAAAGTAGATTTCGCAAAGGCCTATGATTCAGTCTGATGGGGTTTCTTAGACTTTGTTATGGAGAAAAAAGGATTTGGGGAGAAATGGAAAAGATGGATAAAGGCCTGTTTAACAACCACAAATTTCTCAGTTTTCATAAATGGAAAGCCAAGAGGAAAGTTGAATGCTCAGAGAGGTCTTAGGCAAGGAGACCCTTTATCCCCATTTCTATACACATTAGTAGTTGATGCTTGCTCCAGAATTATGGAAAGAGCGACAGAATTGGAGAAACTGAAGGGATTCAATATTGGGAAGGATAATGTCAAGCTTACACACTTTTCGCGAACGATTGCTTAATGTTCATGCAGAACAAGGATCTGCAAACAATAAAAGAAATTCTGCACACATTTTGCTATGTTTCTGGGCTGCAAATCAACAAGAAGAAATGCCAACTTCTAGGCATTAATATGAGGCATGAAACAGTGGCTAATCTGGCCAATTAGTTAAATGTTCCCCATGGACAATGGCCTATTCAATACCTAGGAGTACCCTTAGGGGGAAACCTGATTAGAATGGACTTTTGGGAACCAATTATCCAAACAGTCAGCGATATTGGAAGGCTAAGCTATAGGTCGACATAGACTTTCTTGAGTTCCTAACTCAGTTTGAATTTGGTGACGATATTGTCAACGAAGCAATGCTAATGGAGGACAACTCTAAAGGCTTGGAGGAATACGAACTGGAAGAGGATGATCTGATGGAAGACAACCCAACAAGACACCCCAAGCTAAGGTATGTAGCTATATTCCTATTATATATAGCAAGATGATCAACCAAGGAACAAAAATTCCACTTCGCCCAAATTTCGACCTTGAAAAATTAGAATTAATTTGAAGAATTTGAGAAATTCGAAAGACTTTTTATAAAAATTTGTAAACTTAGTAAAATTAAAAGGAATACCATGTAAATGCTAAAATATGCACAATTTCTCTCAAAAATGATGAAAATAAATATAAATAAATACATTTTATGTATAAAAATATACATATAATAGTTTTTGACATGTTTTTAACATTAATAATGTTTAATGCACATTGCATCTATTAACTTAAAATTGTTATAAAAAAAGAAAGAATGAGAAACTAGTTTTTAAACCCTAATGGTCTTGCAAACATAAATCCTTATTGGATTGATTGTTGGCTCGTTAGTTGCTACAAGTGCAAGCGTATTCAATCTTCTCTATCGATTACAATAAATGACTCGCGTTGCTTGTTCTTCTCTCAATGCCTTTTCTCGTTGACTCTCATTTTATTTTTCTCTTCTCTCTGTTCTCTCTATTC
>JAJIYU010001690.1:0-34377 GCA_030144865.1 Tinospora cordifolia
TTCCAGTTTAACACTTAAATCTAGTGTTTTGGACATCTAATAATCATTTAAACACATAAACCCACTAAAGAATGGTTGTTTACATTGTTTGCTCATCAAAACCCCTTGATTTAAGCCCCAAAAACGGGATTCACTTTCAATAAAATCGATTCCTTCATTTCTATCACCAAATAACCATCCTAAATCCATCATACTAGTGTCCACACACATATATCAGGGAATAAACAACAGTTCATCCCATTTGACTTGGTTTCCACACACTAAACCCACAACAAGTTCAAAAACGGATCTTCATCACTTTGATTCACTAACTATTGATAGATACACTTTGATGAGCTCAAATCTTAAAGAAAACTCAAAGAAAATCAGAGAACTCACCTTGAAGTTGCTCTCCCGTCGTCTCCTCCGAATCCCAAGCAATTTCAGTGCAAAATGAGAAATTCTGCGCTTGAATTCTATATATAGCTCGCACACAGACCGCGGTCGTCATTAGACGAACCTCGGTCATCAGATAGATTTCTCTTCATGGACCTCGGTCTTCACTTTATGGACCTCGGTCAACACTTTATGGACCGCGGTCGACACTCTACAGACCGCGGTCACCAATGTGACCTAGTTTCTCGTTTCTGCAATTTTTCCACTGATGACCGCGGTCAGCCTATAAGGACCGCGGTCCACAGTGTGTTATGCACTTTTTCTGGGTTTTTCTCATCACGAACCACGGTCGGCATAAGACAGACCGCGGTCGTCAGCAAGATGCCTTGTTTTTTAACACTTTTCCCCGCACGTTTCTAGCTATCCGAATGTTCTAATAAATTTTATCTTGATTAAATATCATACAATGATCATTAAAAACAATTTTTTACTCTTTTTTATATTTATTTTGAATTTTTAAAAATTCATATTACAAGTCTTAGGGTGATTACACAACCTCCCTGTGAGGTCTCAACCACATGATGGCCTTGCCTGATTGGTCTACTCTTGCAGTGTTAATGATCACATGTAATGAAATGATAGGATGAACTCGAGAGCCCAGTGGATCATCCTTACACATCACTAACATTATAAAGACCAGAATACACAACATGCAAACACTTTCATTACATAAGGGCATGTCAAACACTTTGTTGGTTATTTGGTTGTAACCTATGACCGAAAGTGATCTGCTCTCGATGTTCCCCTATGATCTCGGGAACGACTCCAGAGCTAATGATATGCAGCCTATTACCTTCGAATCCAGAATTGGCTCCAGTGACACCATATGGCCTATTACTGTAGAATCCAACATCTAAGGATAGAGGTAACGCTATGTAGCCTATTACCTTTCCGTCCGAAGAACAATAGTTGTTACAGGCAGCCTGGGTATTGACATCCACAATGACGCTATGCAGCCTATCATCGCCCCGGTATGTGGAGTTGTAAATCTTAATTTAGTCTTCTTTAGTTTCACGTTCTATTCTAATCCACACCTAATCATCATGAATAACCTTCAAGTAAACTAATCAGATATGTTCAACTATTCATCGAGATCAACAGATGAACTCTCTATCTATGCATGTTGTAGTATAGGTAACCAAACATAATGCATATATACCAAGTCATTCCAATCAAAATCAATCAAATAAGTCCTAACATGCTTCTAAATACACAATAGGCAACCAATCATCATGTTATGCATTCAAAATTTGAATAATACTAGTGAGTAAGAAAATCCCACCCACTTTAAGATCTCCATTTGTTAGTGCTTTGCTCCTCGCCATGCATGCCTTAGATATTCAAGCTATGAGATTTTGATACCAAGGTTTTGTGAGTTACCATTCAAAACATGGTCAAAATCCTAGATCCATGTCCCTTATGTCGGTGTTCCACGGTGTACACAAAACCAAAATGAAAAATTGAGTTGGGGATGCATTCACGTTACTGCGATAGTCGGAATCGGTGACACGTGTTTAACATTTCAATACACACACATTAGGTTTAGAACACATCAACTAGAGGAAAATCATTATACCTTAGGGACCTATGCGTCTTCGCTTCATTCCTTGGCAAAACAAGGTCTCGCAACAACCCAATCACTTGTGTTACAAGAGAAAACGAGTTTACACTTAAAAAATAACTTAAAATGCTAAGAAATCAAAGGTTTCAAGTAGATTTTCATGATTTACCTATAATACAAATAGTTTCGAACTATGCCTCCAATTGGATCCACCCTTGTCGATGTTGCTCTTGGCAAATCTAAACTTGAGGATGGGTAGAGAAGGGTTTGAATGGGCTAAAACCACTTTCAGAACTCAAAAGGAATGTTAAGAAACGAGATTTGAATGCTTGGTGAGGTTTTGTGTAACACCCCAACCCCTGCATGTTAACTCAGACTTAACCATTTGTGGACATAACCACTGTTGCATCCACTGTTATAACAATTGTCGCAACAGTGGACTTAACCATGGGTCGGGTCCTATGTTACTTTACAAGTGACACACACTTGACTTTCTATTCCCAATATCCCATGCCTTAAATGAAAACACTAAACAAGGCTACATTAAAGAGATAAAAGGAAATTCAAATCTTTATTTGATCATAAAGGAAAGCACACAACTTTAAATAAGGAAAATACTACAACGGAAAGTTCATAAAACTTGGACAACATGCCCTACATGGAAATTTTGAGACACTAAAAGTGGACGTTCCACATGCTTCTCCATAAGATCCAATCCTGAAAAATGTTAAGGAAGGGTGAGAACAAAGCTCAGTGGATCTTAAACAACTATTTACACATTCAAAACATTAACACATCAATATTTCAAGCACTATCACAAATTAGGCATTTCAAGCATTAGATTTTGTGTGAGTCATGTCTTAGACAAAAAGGGTTTCTCAACCCTTGATGTTCTTTACTAAGTGCGTCCTTAGAGTGAAATATGGCATTAGCCAATTTCATTGGACCTTGGAACTTAGCCAAGCACTTAGGTCATAAACCTTATGAACAAATCATAAGAGAAGAACACCCATAGTGTTACTCAAACAACTATGATGGTACGTGATTAAAATTCCCATAATTTGATATTTAAATTCCACAATCATGAAACATAAATAAAATATCATAATATTGCATTAAAATGAATTATAAAATCAAAATTGATAAACTAAAAACGTTGCACCCATCATACACATTCATGCTCCAAACATGTGGAAACATCCCTAAACATGATACTAGCATGAATGACATTACTAAAGCATTATATTAGATAGAAAATCATATCAGAAACATTCATGAATGATAAATGAACAATGAGACTAATTACAAAAGAAATTTGAGCAAATGATTCAACAAGAATGAGCATGTTAATGGCTTGAATATGGAAAAGAGTTTAAGAGGGCAACTTCCACCTTAAATGACGCTTTCTCTAAAATCCAGCAAAGGTTTCCCCAAGCTTTGACACTTCAATTCCCAGAAAAATAACTCTCTAATAACCACTAACCACTAAAACTAAAAGCCTTTCCTTAGGCCCAAAGAAGACGTCACAAAGAAGATGAGAAAGAAGAGAGTTTGAGAGCACAAGGGGGAGGTTTTCACTTGCTCTTTGGAATGAATGATTTGTGAGCAATGAAGGGGCTATTTATAGTTTTTCAAGAGCATATGGGACGTCCTTTAGAAGATCTTGGGCAGCTAGGGTAGCCATTCTCATATGAGCAAGTTTCCAAACACTAAAGATGGTACATGGTAAGTGGGTATAAGAATCTCTAATCTTGCCAATTTCTCTTAAGGCATAAGGGAATATTCCTTAGTTTAAATCTAATTTAAATTCAGAGCATGAGATCATTCTAGAATCCTTCCTCATCCATTATGGTCGTTCCTTAGATAGAGAAGATCTTGTCTTGTACATTCTTTTTTTTTGTTCCTTTGCTTGCTCATCAAACAAGCACACATAAGGTAAGGTTTCCCTTTTGTCTATGGGACATCCAGCTAGTGGTGTACACTATCAAAGCATGAGAGACACCATATCATGCTTTGATTTATGAATCTAATCCTCTAGGAAAGTCTCTAATTTTGTCATGAGCATAGATAGCGTTTTCCATGGAGAGAATCCTATTTTTTTGGCATCATGTATGCATGAGATTGTTTTGTAGATTCTTTCTATCTTGGCTTCCTACACATGGGTGACGGCTATAATGAAATCAAAGAGCATCTTTTATGTTCTAGAATCTTCTTAACAAAGATTGCCACATGTGCAAGCTCACACACACACACATGTGGGCCGATTTGGCTTAATTGCCCACTTGGAGTACATGATCACTACATGGTGTACATGAGATCATCCTTTTGTGAGTTTCAATAGGTGACGCCTCTTGTGGTGTACTAAATCATAAATGTGGTGTATAGGATCATTTTAAATGTGTTCGAATCAAGCAAGACATCTCATGATATTTGGGTAGGGTGAGGGTGCACCCGATCATGGTGTTCCACCCATGTGACTTGCACATGCTTTGGGTGATCATGTCTTCATGGGTTCACATGAAATCTAATAAATTAAATTTCTCATTATTCACAAGGAATTAAGGTGTATAACCTATGGTTCTGAAATCACATGGTCAAGACCTAAATTATAAGGTACAATTCAGTTGAGGTGACTTTCTTCTGAAACTTTCCTTATTTGGAACCTATTGGATTCATTTGGCAAATGAAGGTTCATACCTTGGCCAATTGTTCTGATTTTTGGATATGTTGTGTTTCTTGCTAGTTTGTGTCATCTGCTCAAGTTTCGAGTCATTCCGAGTTCGATAGGTACCCTTATTCTCAGTTTTTTCCTATTCTGGACCACTCTGTAGGGCAATAACCCTAATTTTGGCCAATTGGGCTAATTTTTGGATTTGTGGTCCAACTTTTTAGTTCATGTCTCCTCACTTCGTTTCAGGTCATTTTAGGTTCATATGGGTCACTAAATGAGGATTTAGAGTTCTCTGAATTTGACCCTAAAATGAGGTTAGATTCGTTCTGTACTCAAATTTCACTGAAAGGATGAAAATTCTTATTTCATTGAGTACATAATTTTTAACACCCTGACCCCTGCACGTTAACTTGGACTTAACCATTTGTGGGCATAACCACTATTGCATCCACTGTTATAACAACTGTCGCAACAGTGGACTTAACCATGGGTCGGGTGTTATATTACTTTATAAGTGACACACACTTGACTTTCTATTCCCAATATCCCATGCCTTAAATGTAAACACTAAAAAATGCTACATTAAAGAGATAAAAGAAAATTCAAATCTTTATTTGATCATAAAGGAAAGTACACAACTTTGAATAAGGAAAAATACTACAACAGAAACTTCATAAAACTTGGGCAACATGCCCTACATGGAAATTTTCAACGAGACACTAAAAGTGGACGTTCCACATGCTTCTCCATAAGATCAAATCCCTGAAAATTGTTAAGGAAGGGTGAGCACAAAGCTCAGTGGATCTTAAAAAACTATTTACACATTCAAAACATTAACACATTCATATTTCAAGCACTATCACAAATTAGGCGTTTCAAGCATTGGATTTTGTGTGAGTCATGCCTTAGACCAAAAGGGTTTCTCAATCCTTGATGTTCTTCACTAAGTGCCTCCTTAGATTGAAATATGGCATTAGCCAATTTCATTGGACCTTGGAACTTAGGGAATCTTCCCCACCAACCAAGCACTTAGGTCATAAACCTTATGAACAAATCATAAGAGAAGAGCACCCATAGTGTTACTCAAACAATTATGATCGTACGTGATTATAATTCCCATAATCTGATATTTTAATTCCACAATCATGAAACATAAATAAAATATCATAATATTGCATTAAACTGAAAAATAAAACTAGAATTGATAAACTAAAAACGTTGCACCCATCATACACATTCATGCTTCAAACATGTGGAAACATCCCTAAACATGATACTAGCATGAATGGTATTACTAAAGCATTATATTAGATAGAAAATCATATCAGAAATATTCATGAATGATAAATGAACATTGAGACTAATTACAAAAGAAATTTCAGCAAATGATTCAACAAGAATGAGCATGTTAATGGCTTGAATATAGAAAAGAGTTTAAGAGGGTAACTTCCACCTTAAATGAAGCTTTCTCTAAAATCCAGTAGAGGTTTCCCCAAGCTTTGACACTTCAATTCCCAGCAAAATAACTCTCTAATGATCACTAACCACTAAAACTAAAAACCTTTCCCTAGGCCCAAAGAAGACGTCACAATGAAGATGAGAAAGAAGAGAGTTTGAGAGCACAAGGGGGAGGTTTTCACTTGGTCTTTGGAATGAATGATTTGTGAGCAGCAATGAAAGGCGCTATTTATTTCGCCTCCGTGGAGTTTTAAACCCATGACCTAGGGGATAAGTACATTTTTCTTGCAACATCACTAAATCATAAATTTGGTGTATAGGATCATTTTACGTGTTCGAATCAAGCAAGCTGTCTCATGATATTTGGGTAGGGTGAGGGTGCACCCGATCATGGTGTTCCATCCATGTGACTTGCACATGCTTTGGGTGATCATGTCTTCATGGGTTCACATGAAATCTAATAAATTAAATTTCTCATTACTCACAAGGAATTAAGGTGTATAACCTATGGTTCTGAAATCACATGGTCAAGACCTAAATTTTAAGGTACAATTCAGTTGAGGTGATTTTCTTCTAAAACTTTCCTTATTTGGAACCTATTGGATTCATTTGGCAAATGAAGGTTCAAACCTTGGCCAATTGTTCTGATTTTTGGATATGTTGTGTGTCTTGCTAGTTTGTGTCATCTTCTCAAGTTTCGAGTCATTCCGAGTTCGATAGGTACCCTTATTCTTAGTTCTTTCCTAATTTAGATCCCCTTGTAGGGCAATAACCCTAATTTTGGCCAATTGGGCTAATTTTTGGATGTATGGTCCAACTTGCTAGTTCATGTCTCCTCACTTCGTTTCAGGTCATTTTAGGTTCATATGGGTTATTAAATCAGGATTTAGAGTTCTCTGAATTTGGCCCTAAAATGAGGCTAGATTCATTCTGTACTCAAATTTCACTGAAAGGATGAAAATTCTTATTTTATTGAGTACAGAGTTTTCAGGGTATTACAGTTTGGGAGAGAAAATAGTGATTTATGGTGCGCCAAAATTCCTTCTGCACAAACATTTCATTTTTATAGAAAACCACGAATTACTGCGATCACCCAAAAATTATCGCAGTAATCAATATTACCGCGATAACCAGGCCGACACTCTTACTCATTGTTGGGTTTCTTCTGTGATTACTACGGCCTCTATAAAATTACTACAGTAACCAAGGCGATGCAATTCTTTCTATTTTATGGGTTTGTTCGGGATTACTGTGGTAATGACTCCCATTTACCGCAATCACTAGTGGAATTTTGGCTTTTTGCATCTTTTCTTCGCCATTTCTCATACTTTTCGAATTTATATCATTTTTATGTTTAGTTTAAGTTTATTCAGACTTATTCTACATGGTTTTAATTATCTTATTATTATTTTATTTATTTAATTAGTTATTTTATTTTATCTGTTCACCAGTGAAATTGAGGTCTTATAGACTTTAGGGGTATTACAATGACAGTGCGTGGTTCATAAACTTCAAAGTCTTAAACTTAATTCTCACATATTCTTAAATAAAAAATCAAAATAGCAAAATTAAGAATAAAACATTTTAAAAAAACATGAAAAAAATTCATAGCATGCTTCATAATTCAAATCAAACCTAAATAAGGAAATGTAACACCCCAACCCCCGTATCTTTGAGCATTGGACACGACCACCATTCTCTTGATGGTGGGTTAAACCAAACGGCGGGCCGGGCCGGTGTTACTTTACAAGTGACACACACTTGACTTTCTTTCTATCTCAATTATTTCATGCCTTGATTTTATTTAACACTACATAACTTAAATTCAAAGAATTAATAAGGCAATAATACAAGTAATAACTGAAATTCATAAACTCAATTAATTAAATAAAATTGAGTACATAATTTGATAAAAACGATTATTATAGCAGAAGTCTTAAAACTTGGGCAACATGCCCTTACATAGAAATTAAAAACTTTTTAAATAAAAGAACCTAACTAATTTTCATGGTCTTCATGTGAATCAATTACCTGAAAAATAGAAGGAAGGGTGAGCACACAGCCCAGTAGATCTTTCTAAACATCTAAATCACTATTTCAATTCAAACAAACCAACCATATCAAAAACTTTTCTACATTAGGTAATTCAAACAATTTCTTGTTTATGGTTGAAATTCGGACCGAAAGAGTTTAATTTTTACATTCCACATCGTAGGGAGAGAGAATGACAAACCGAAACTCAAACCCTAATATCTATGAAGTGGGATCACTCTTGGAAACCCAGGTCAAAATCGTCAATGGTAAACCGGCAAGTCGGGTCGGGGGGTGCAACACACACGATGACACTATGCAGTCCATCATCGCGCCGGTACGTAGATTGAAATATTATTTAATCTTTTCTTAGTGATAAAACATACAATATCGGATTAAACCATCGATGCAATATATACAAAACATGAATCATTAATTATTTATTCATGACATAATTCATTTATAACATGCATCAATATTCTTAATCTCTAAACATGCATAACATGTATATTCATGGTACATAAATAAATAAAGCATGCATATTAAAACATATATTCAATCAATCATCTTCAAAACATCATCACACATGTAAGACTTATTCAAATTAAAATAAAGAAGTAGAAGTTAGAAGTCACTTCCACCTTAAAAATGTCTCTTCTGTACGCCTCTAAAATCCGGCAGAGTTCTGTTGCTTCAAGGCTTCCAAACACTCAAGAATACGTAAGAACACTCAAGAACAGTTCTAGAACACTCAAAAACTGATGGGATTGCCAAGAAGAAGGCTAGAGAGAGTCAAGAGGGACTAGTATGCTCTTGATTTGGGATGAACATAATGTGAGCATTAGGGGTCCTTTATATAGAGTTCAAAAGAGTATAGAATGGTAAGTTTTTGGTGTTTTCTTCGTAGAAAACTTTCCAATTATTCAAATTTTTGTGCCCCCAAGCATAGGAAAATAGCAAGTGAGTTTGGAATTTGGAAACATAATTTTTTTTGGATTTTTTGGAATTTTTTCGATTTTTTTGGGATTTTATCGGATTTTTAGTTATTTAATTTCAATTTAATCGGATCATTTAATCTGGGCTCTTGGATTATCTTTGAGACACGCACATTACGATCAATGAATTCGAATTCTATCAAAACCGTTGGATTTTCCTCGATCGCCGCATCAGATCACGATTAAGATTTTTTGGGTCAGCTGTAGATCGTTGGATCGTTCTTGATTACGTCAACACAGATGATCTAATCTGGACCGATAGATTTCCTCGAACGCAGCATGATCATCAAGGCATCTAAGATCTTCACTGTTGGATGAGCCTCGAGCACAGCACACGTTCGCGATCATCAAATCCGATTCGTTCGATTGTCCTCAAGCATAGGACGCGGATCTGGTTTGCGATTAACAAAACGCATCTGGGCCATTGGATCCAGCAAACTTAATCTTGGACCATTGATTAACCTCGAGTGACGCATTGCTTCACGATCGATCAAAGACGTCTTGAATCTGGGCCATCCGATTGTCCTCGAGTGCAGCACTGTTCGCGATTGATTCCTACGGCTTTGATCTCCGCCGTTGGATGGATCTCAAGCACAACATCTAATCTTGATCACCAATTCGAGCCGCACGATGAACCTCGAGTGCAGTGTCATTCATGATCGGATGATCGAATCTAAGCCGTTAGATGAGGCAGATAGTTTTTGGGCCGTTGATTTCAGTGATTCGGTGCTCCTGGGCGTTGTTTTGGGATTCGATTTCATTCGTTGGATTTTGCAGATTTGTTTTGGACCATTAGATGCAGTTTCAAATTACCAAATTTGATTTTTAGTGTTGCTATTATTCGAAATTGCCAATTGGACACTTTCTAATTGATGAAAACTTGATTTTCTTGCATATTCCCTTCTATTTTATGATCTCACTAATATTTTTCCCTTTCTAATTATTTAATATTGCATTTATTAGATATTTTTCTATTTCTTTAATATCTTTAATGCCAATAATTAAATAATCTACATTTTTCATTTTCATATATTTTATTTATTTCATATTTCATTTTTAGATAATAATTTATGTAATTATAATTTAATATTTATATAATATTTTTTTTATTTTAAATAAATACACGCATACTACATTTTTATTTAATTATATAAATTTTTCTATATACTTATTCCTATAATATGTAGTATTAACATTTATTATGCTATCACACACCTTATTCATACACCTATTAACCTATATGTGTATATATACTTTATTTCTATTTATTTATTTCTTCAACAACTCTTTTTAAATTTTATAATTAATTCTACTAAATTAAAATTTTCATCTAATTATCAAATTAAGGTCTTATTTGCTTATTTTATATTATATTTCTAATATATTTTATTTTTCTTGTGCCAACCCACAATTTGCTCCCAAAGATTTCTTAAAATCTTTGAAATTAATTAATTAACTTATTTTATTTATTTTAAATTATTTGTCAAAATTCTGGGGTATTACAACCTATCCTCCTTAAAAGAATTTCGTCCTCGAAATTTATACTCATTCACTTGGGCGTTGTTCTGTCAGGTGGTTTAGTTTTAACTAAGTTGGTACGCCCAAGGGCTTTACTAGTTAAATAGGCTAACACTTAAGTAAAAAGGTACACTCAGAGTTCTTAATGAAATAAATTTTATTAATAGAGATAAATGGGTACAAAGCCTTATTCCAACTCAAAATTCATAAATGCTTACATATAGCAATCTAAAGGTCTCCCTACTACTACTCATTTTCAAAATTAGTTCATTTGTCCTAATATTGGACTATGAGGGTTTCTACTGAGGGTCTTGATCTTCCTGAGCCAACATTTTAGCTTGGTTCTCACCATAACCCTTATTGTCTTGAGGCTAAGGAACCTGAATAGGTGTAGTTGGACAATTTCTGGCAAAATGATTCTTTTGTCTGCACACATAGCACAACCCTTATCTCTTAGCTGACTTCTTTTGTCCCTTTTCAGTTTGGTAAGTTTGTTTTTGTTTCTTGCTTTCCTTTCCTGTCTTTTGATCCTTTTGTGGTTTTTTTTATTCTTTACCGATTGTTTGAAGTGGATATCTTTTTTGATTGAATTAATCACAAATGACGTTCCTTTGGGCATGGTTAGTCTTAGAGGAATGACTAGCTCATTGATTCTCATTCTTAGTTCATTCTAAACCTCAGGCTGCGACTGTAGAGTTCTCATCACTTGCTCAACCACTTGTCGAGTGATTTCAACTATTATTTTTGGTGATAGGACGGAAGCTGCTGCCACATCTGCCCTTTGGTTACTCTGCTCAGGTGTATTGGTGCTTTCTTAGATTCCTTTTTATTATCTACAAGCTAAAACCACTTTAGTATCCCAGAAGGTATCATAGAAGTTTCAATTAGGACATTCATCTAGGGTACTCACCCATCTTTTCTTATCTACGAGATACTAAGTGTTTTTCCAAACTTGAGAAATGGTCATCTTTCCTACATCATATGTTGTATCCGTTTCCTCAAGTTTTCATTTCGTTCGTACTATAAGGACTCTAGATTCATGTCTCTAGGTTCTCGATTTGTTTAGTGGCCTAATGGTTTTCTAGGTTCTTTTCATGCATGGGCATAGGATTTGGTCTTAAAGCAAATAAACATTACAACATGCATATCACACAATCACGCTAGCACAGCAAGGTCCTAAGCTTCCACCTAAGCTTTCAGATCCGAGTGTCCCATACCACTCTTCCCCTTCCACTTAAGTTTTCACTCAGAACAGAGCCGCACTCAAACAATTTCGCAAATTGCTCGATAACTAAGGTTCCCGAGCCCTCTATACTCCACAGTCCCATACCAGCGAGCATAGAGAAACCCATTCTGCTAGAGTTATCGATCATTCACCACACATGGTCCATCATTCTCCAAGTCCACGCTTCCTCCATACCCTTGAATTCCTATGCATCCCATACTACATAGAAACCGAAAGATACAGAAGCTTCTCGATCTTGTGTCCTGATCAAACAATTTTCTATTTTCATACAAGTTTTCGTCTCCAGCCCATGCCCTAGAGATTTATGCTTTTGATCCACTGTGCCACCCCTGGCTACAGCACATTTCTACCTTGGGTCTTTCTCTGGACCTAGGGTTCAATCTGGTTAACTCACAACCTTTGTCTAGTCAAGATACCATATTTGGCATCTTTTCGACTTATATTTATTTTCTTGCCCTAATTTTCCACCTTCTAATTTTTCTTTTATAGAAAATAAGAGTGTTCTTCAACTCCAACTACTCATATGAGCTGGTGGGACAACCTCCAGATCAGGCGGCGAGACTGAAGTTTGCTTAGCAACCGCGCTTTCTAGGGCAAGATAGCCCACCTCCCTCTCAATGTTTAGCTTTACTCAGAACAAGGCTTACCCACTATCAGCTCAACTTGTAGTCTTTCTATCCAAACAAAACATTTGAAAATATATCTTTCCTTTTTGAAAACACTTTCTAAAACATTTTTTAATTTTCAAAAATAGAAGGTAGGACACTAAATTTCAATCAAATTCAGTGTGAAATCCTAATTTGAGTTTCTAATTCTTGTCAAGCAACTAATGTTTGACTTTCTATTTCTAGCCCAAGGCATTCAAGATTCGATTCAATTCAAAGTAAAACCCTAATTTGAGTTTCTAATTCTAGTCAAACAACCACTGATTGACTTTCTAATTGTAGCCCAGCATATCTAATAACTAAGCTCTGATACCACCTTTGTAACATCCCAACTCCCACATTCTTTGAGTTTTGGACATACCACCATTATTTTGACGGTGGACTTAACCAATTGGCGGGTTGGGTCATGTTACTTTACAAGTGACACACACTTGACTTTCTCTTTTTCAATACCTCATGCCTTAAAATAAATTCATTAGTACAAATTCACATTTAATAAAATCAAGGCAATTAAAGGTAAAGAAAAATTTAACTTCTTTATTAATAAAAGAAAGTACATAACTTTGTAATGTAAATTAGTACATCGTTGATCAATAATCTCAAAGTAAAAATACTAACTTTCAGCAGAAGTCATAATCAAAATTGGACAACATGCCCTTACATTAAAAGGGGACTTTTACGAAAATAAGAACTTGCTAAAACAAAAACTATCTAATTTTCATAGCCTTCATAATTTAATTCCCTAAAAAATAAAAGAGGAAGGGGTGAGCACAAAGTTCAGTGGATCCTTTTCAAACAACCATTTTTCAAATTCAAAACAATAACACATTCACATTTCAAACACTTGCATACATTAGGCGTTTCAAGCATCCATTTGTTTAAAGTTGAGATTCTAGACCAAAAGGGTTTTTGAAGTCCTTGATGTCCTTAACAAAGTACCTCCTTAGAGTGAAATATGGCTTTTCTTAGCCAATTTCATTGGATTTTTGGACTTCAAGGGACATTACCCACCAACCAAGTACTTTGGTCTTAAAACCATATGAACTAATCATATGAAAAGAACATCCATAGCAACCCACATCTGTGCTATGATGGTACATGGTTGTTATCACCATCATCTTTGTTAAATCACATATTCTAGAATCATAAAATAAATTTGAGAACATGAGACTAAAATAAATAAATTTAGCATATAATAAAACTGAAAACTCAATCATGGAACACTCAAAATCATGCATCACATATTGAAATAAAACCTAAACATGATACTAGGCATAAAATGATTAATATGCATGTATAAATTCAAATATGAATCAAATCTAAACTGAAAATTATTTTAGAATGCTAGAACTGGAAATCTTTTGATTTTAAAACCAGACACACAATGAACATGCTAGAACTTTGAATAAGAAAAATGGGTGTTTAAGAAATCACTTCCACCTTGTGTTGCTTTCTCCTCAAAGTTGAATCAATGGTTTCCAAAGCTCAATCACCAAGAAAATCACCCAAAACCAGTTCCCAAACCAATGAACTTCTCACACACAAGAGGGAATAGAAAGTGATAGGCGTCCTTTATATAGAGTTCAAAATAGTGTAGAATGGTAAGTTTTTGGTGTTTTCTTTGTAGGAAACTTTTCAATTATTCAAATTTTTGTGCCCCCCAAGCATAGGAAAATAGCAACTGAGTTCGAAATTTGGAAACATAATTTTTTTTTTATTTTTTTGGAATATTTTTGGATTTTTTGAGATTTTATCGGATTTTCAGTTATTTAATTTTGGTTTAATTGGATCATTTAATCTGGGCGCTTGGATTGTCCTCGAAACACACACATCGTAATCAACAAATTCAGATTTTATCTGTATCGTTGGATTTTCCTCGATCGCCACATCAAATCACTGTTAAGATTTTTTGGGTCAGCTGTGGATTGTTGGATCATTCTTGATCGCGTCAACACAGATGATCTGATCTGGACCGATAGATTTCCTCGAACGCAGCATGATCATCAAGGCATCTAAGATCTTCACCGTCGGATGAGCCTTGAACACAACACACGTTCGCAATCATCAAATTTGATCCGTCCGATTGTCCTCGAGCACAATACGCGAATCTGGTTCGCGATTAACGAAATGCATATGGACCGTCGGATCGAGCGAACTTTATCTTGGACCGTTGATCAACCTTGAGTGACACATTGCTTCGTGATCAATCGAAGACGTCTCGAATCTGGGCCATCCAATTGTCCTCGAGCGCAACACCGTTCGCAATTGATTCTTGCGGCTTTGATCTCCGCCATTGGATGGATCTCGAACATAGCATCCGATCTTGATCACCGATCCGGGTCGCACGAAGAACCTCAAGTGTTGTGTCATTCGTGATCGGAGGATCGAATCTGAGCCATTAGATGAAGCAGATCGTTTCTAGGCCGTTGATTTTAGTGATTCGGTGCTCCTGGGCGTTGTTTTGGGATTCGATTTCATTCGTTGGATTTTGCATATTTGTTTTACACCGTTAGATGTAGTTTCTAATTACCAAATTTGATTTTTAATGTTAAAATTGCTAATTGGACACTTTCTAATTGATAAAAACTTGATTTTCTTGCATATTCCCTTCTATTTTATGATCTCACTAATATTTTCTCCTTTCTAATTATTTAATATTGCATTTATTAGATATTTTTCTATTTCTTTAATATCTTTAATGTCAATAATTAAATAAACTACATTTTTCATTTCCATATATTTTTATTTATTTCATATTTTATTTTCAGATAATAATTTATGTAATTATAATTTAATTAATATATAATATTTAATTTAATTTAAATAAATACACGTATATTACATTTTTATTTAATTATATAAATTTTTCTATATACTTATTCCTATAATATGTAGTATTAACATTTATTATGCTATCACACACCTTATTCATACACATATTAACCTATATGTGTATGTATACTTTATTTCTATTTATTCATTTCTTAAAAAACTCTTTTTAAATTTCATAATTAATTCTACTAAATTGAAATTTTCATCTAATTATCAAATTAAGGTCTTATTTGCCTATTTTATATTATATTTTTAATATATTTTATTTTTCATGTGCCAACCCACAATTTGCACTGAAAGATTTCTTAAAATCTTTAAAATTAATTTACTTAACGTATTTTATTTTTTTAAAATTATTTGCCAAAATTATGGGGTATTACAGGAAACTAGGCATGATATGGTATCATGAATACTTAAAACATGCATTCATGATAATTAAAATTAAATCATGATCAAACATGTTGAAAACTAAAAATAAAAGATGCATGAATATGCTAGAAACTCAAACTAGCAAAGTAGAAATGTAGGAAATATCATCCACCTTATGAAGCTTTTTTTCAAAATTTCAGCAGATGTTCCTTTCTTCAACACTTCTAGCACTTCAAAGATAACCCAATAATACTAAATCAAACACTCAAGAATACTTCAAGGTCCTCAATAGCAAAAGGGTTGCCAAGAAGAAAGCTAGAACAAGCTAAGAGGGAAGTGTCAACTCTTGTTTTGGGGTAAAGAATAAGTGTGCACAAGGGGGTTTATATAGATTTTCAACAGGGCATAGGGGACGGTTTTGGCAACTTTGATTAGGGTTTTCCCACAAGTGTGGTGGTTAGGTTTGATCACAATTCATAAGGGATGACTAGGGTTTTCATGTATAAGGTTATGATGGTCTTTCTTCCATATGGCACCAAGATTGGAGCATTTTGGATTTAGGAAACTTTCTTATTTGTGATTTTTAGTGTCCCCTTTGTTTGTGACGGCTAGAGTTTGGTGTCTGAGCATGGTTCATCATTTAGACACTTCTAATTAGGCTGCTCACATGTGCACACACACATGGACCAATTTTTGCATAATAGGGCATGATTGTACATGATCAAAGTGTTCCACCCATGTGACTTGCACATGTTTAGGGGTGGCCATGTATTTATGGTCTACATGAATTTAATAAAAAATGTTATCTCATTATTTACTAAGAATTAAGACCTTTAACATATATTTTTTGTGTTCATATTAAACTAATGCACATTTTCAGACTATCATTTGACTAGGGTAATCTTCATTTTATTTACTTTCCTAATTTAGACTCCACTGAAAGGTATTAGGCAAATGAAACTCTAATTTTGGCCA
This sequence comes from Tinospora cordifolia, assembly GCA_030144865.1. Lineage (NCBI taxonomy): Eukaryota > Viridiplantae > Streptophyta > Magnoliopsida > Ranunculales > Menispermaceae > Tinospora > Tinospora cordifolia. The sequence continues at coordinate 16,757 of JAJIYU010001690.1, forward strand.
ATTGAGCTGATTTTTGGATATGTTGTTAAGTTGATCATTTCATGTCATCTCATGTAACACTCCAACCCCTAGAAAGAGGTTTAAGCTCAACTACAAGGCGGGTTAGGTCCTATGCCACATTTATAAGTACACAACTTGCATCTCAATTCATTTGTTCTACCACTTATTGAAATTTTTTGAATACAATTTTCATTGTAATTAATATTCAATTCAACAAGCATAATACAAGTAGAAAACGGAACACTTCAACCTCTTTATTTATTCAAATAAAATAAAGAGACTTACATTCTTAAATTAAATCATAAACTTGAGTACATAACTCTTTAATTAAAAATAAAAATTCAGTGGAAGTCTAATAAAACAAAACTTGGCAACAAGCCCTTACATTGAATAAAAGAAAATAGAAGCTTTCTAAACATAGCTACTATCAAATTTTCATTGCCATCATATTCAAATTCCTAAAAATGTTGAAAAGAGAGGGGTCAGCACATAGCCCAATGGATCATCCATCAAACAACTAACTTATTATTTCAAAATCTCTAACACGTCCAAATTCACACACTTTCAAACATTAAGTGATTCATACATCAAATTGATTCAAGTTGACGCTATGACTGAAAGTGGTTCTACTCCCTTGATGTTCTTAATTTAGATACACCTCTTTAGGGTGGAAAGACATTTCTTTGTTACTTTCCATTAGATGTCACATGCCAAGTATCCCTTAGTTGCACTTTGCAACCACGCACTCCAAGCATGTGTTAAGAACACCCATACAGGTCAGCATGACAGTACGTGGTTCTTATCTTCACTTTCTTGTGTTTAAGATTACATAATCATAAAAAAATTCAAAATATAAATTTCAAAATTTCAAACAACCAAGAAAGCATGAAAAAATCATATGCCATGCTTGAAACTTTGAAAAAAATCCTAAACATAGATTCTAAGCATGGTATGGTCTCATGAGTGATTAAAATATAAAAACATGCTAAACTGAAATTGAAACATGATTAAACATGTTGAAATCTAAAACTACACATACATGAACATTCTAGGAATTCAAAATAAGAAGGTAGTGTTCTAGAAATTCCTTCCACCTTAACCCAAGTTTCTAGTTGAATCTGGCAGATGTTCCCCTTATCTACCACTTTCAAAACTTCAAGAACTTTTAACCACCAATAAAAACCACTTAAACAACTCTCTAAAATACCAAAATTAGAACTTCTCACACAAGAGAGAAAAGGGAAGTGAGAAAAGCTCCCAAGAAGAGGCCAATAACAAGCAGAAGGAAGTGTCAACTCTTTGCTTTGGGATGAGATGAATGTGAGCAAAAGGGGGTTTATATAGATGTTATTGAGCACCATGGGGACGATTTGGACATCACACAAAATGCGAATCTTTCCATACACAATGAGGATGTTTTGCATTGATTTGGCATGTGAATCTTATTGGGCAAGTGAGCTCATGGTTGGGCAAGTGGGACCACTAAGGTTTTCAATCCAAGTGTGAGCAAAATCTTTGAACCTTTTTGTTTCCTTTAAGTGTGTGAACACAATTAAAAGTTTAGAATACATTTAATATCTCTTAGACATCCTCTATCAGTAGGGAAACATTCTAATATATTGTGATTCATGAAATCAAATAAGTTTCTAATATGGGCACACAAAAACAAAACTTTGGAATGTTTTTTATTTCCCTTGGATTCTCTCCCTTTTTGGTTCCACATGTGAGCATGAGGTAAGTTTCTATTTTTTGATTTTTTTCTAGGTGAAGGAATCTTTCTATATCTCTTTATCAGCCACTCTCCACTAAACTTCAATTTTGGGTTTGTCACATGTGTGCCCACACACACACATATGAGACATTTTGTATGTAACCTTGGTATACATGATCATTTATTTTGGCACATGAAATCATTCTTCATGGTTTCTATAGGTGTGAGCATACTTTATCATTTACATGGCACATGGGATCATTCTTTATGGTTTTAAATAATGGAAACATCCCATTGAGGTTGAGTAGGGTGAGGGTGTACATGATCATAATGTTCCACCCATGTGACTTGCACATATTTATGGGTGGCGATGCATTTATGGGTCCACAAAATTTAATAAAAATCAACATCTCCTTATTTACGAAGAATTATGATTTATAACCTATAGTTTTAGAATTACATGACTAAGAATTTCAATATATGATTGGCCAAATTGGTTTTCATTTACTTTCCTTATTTAGAACCCACTGAAGGCACTATGAAATCAAAGTCCAAATATAGGCCAATTGTCGTAAGTTTTAGATATGTTGTTTATTTTGTTAGTTCATGTCATTGCGTTTCATTTTGGGTCATTTTGATTCTCCGAAGTACCTAAATGTCAATTCCTTCTAATTTGGACTCCCTGAAGGGTGTCTATCAAAATGAAAACCTTAATCTTGACCAATTATTTTAATTTTTAGATACGTTGTCCAATTAGTTGGTTCATGTCCACCTTACTTCGTTTCTAGTTGTTTTGGGTTCCTAAGGGTCACCAAATGAGACTTTCAAAAACTTGCCAAATTTAGCCCCGAAATGAGCTTGGTTTCATTTTGCACCCAATTTCACTAAATTGATCTTGAATTTTATTTAATTAAATACAAAGTTTTCAGGGTATTACATCTCATGTCATTTTAGGTCATTTCAGATTCCTAAGGGTCACTAAATTAGGTTTTTGGACCTGTTAAATTTGCCCCTAAAAATGGACCCGATTTCATTTCTCACCCAATTTTCATCCAAATGCTATTGAAATTCTTATTTTATTAAGTACATGATTTTCAAGGTATTACAACCTATTCTTTTTAGAAAAATTCCATCCTCAAAATTTGTACATTTTGCTTTCCAGATGTGGATATTTTGTTTCATTTTGCTTTCCAACTCCCAAATAGCTTCTTCCATTCCATGATGCTTCCATAGTACTTTAACTAAGGGAATATCCTTAGTTCTCAGGCTTTACACTTTGTGGTCAAGGATTCTAACAACTACTTCTTCATATGTTGCATCATCCTGAATGTTTACTTCTCAACATAGACACATGGAACACATTGTAAGCCGAGGTCATCCATTTATCTAAATCCAATTCATAAGCACATTTCTCGATTCTTCTAAGTATTTCAAAGGGTCCGACAAATTTTGGTGATAACTTCCTTTTGAAGTCGAACCTCTTGATGCCTTTTTGAGAACTGATTCTTAGAAATACTTCATCACCCACTTGGAACTCTAAGGGTCTCATTCTCTTATTAGCACAACTCTTCTGATGACTATGAGTTGTAGCCAATCTCTTTTATATCAATTTGACTTGGTTATGTATTTCTTCTACAAAGTCTAGCCTAGTTAGTAAATGATCTTCAAGTTTAGCCCAACAGCTTGGTGATCTGTAGGATCTTCCATAAAGAACCTCATATGGAGCCATCTTAATACTTGCCTGATAACTATTATTATAGGTAAACTCCACCAAGTATGAGTGTTTGCTCCAGTTTCCTTTAAAGTCCAGTACACAGGATCTCAACATATCTTCTATGGTCTGGATAACTCTCTCAGACTGCCCATCTGTCTGAGGTTGGAACACAGTACTCATGGTAAATTTAGTGCCTAATTCTTTCTATAGACTCTACCAGAACTGCAAGGTGAAGTGAGAGTCTCTAACAAATACAATGATCTTAGGCACATCACGAAGTCTTACTATCTCCTTCACATAGAGTTCTCCCAGTTTACTGACTTGGTCTGTAGATATGGTTGGTAGGCAATGAGCTACTTAGTGAGACGATCCACAATCACCCAAACAATGTCTTCTCCTTTCTGGTTCCTGGGTAAACCACTAACGAAGTCCATGATAATGTTATCCCAGTTCCATTCGGGGATAGGGAGTGGTTGTAACATTCTAGAGGGTTTTCGGTGTTCTACTTTCACTCGTTGACAAGTTAAGCACTTAGCATCATGCTTAGCAGCATTTCTCTTCATTTTTCTCCACTAATAAGTCTTTCTAAAATCTGATTCATCTTATCTCCACCTGGATGCATTGTATACTTAGTCTAATAAACCTCATCAAGTATAGTCTGCTTACTCTGCCCATACTGAGGTACACAGATCCTTTTCCATGAGCCTTAGGGTATTCTCAGCATCTAACCTGAAATCAATATGATTTCCCTATGTAACTCCTTTGATTATGCCTACAAGCCACTTGTTTTGTCTGTGTTCTTCCTTGATCCGATGTAGTAGATCTGGTTGGCATAAAATGCTATAGAGATAAGCTTGCTTGTCATTCAAGGTTACACCCAACCTAAAGTCTTCGATCAATTGGTACATATGGCCCTTTTCTTCCTCCTGTTTGTTGAACTTTCTTCACAAGGCATTAGCCATCACATTGGCCTTCCCCGAATGGTAGTGTAATTGGAAATCATAGTCCTTAAGGAACTCTGTCCATCTTTGTTGCCTGAGGTTCAATTCTTATTGGGTGTAGATGTACTTCAAGCTTTTGTGATTTGAAAATAGATCAAATTTTTCACCATAGAGGTAGTGTCTCCAAATCTTTGGGGCAAATGCAATGGCTGCTAACTCTAGGTCATGAGTAGGATAGTTCCTCTCATGGACTTTTAGCTATCGTGAAGCATGTGTGACTACTTGTTTTTCTTGCATCAAAACTGTTCCCTATCCACTCAGTGGAGCATCAGTATAAAGGGTATATGTAACACCATGGGTTAGAGGGACTATGATAGGGGTCGTACTCAATCTCTTCTTTAGTTCTTGGAATGATTGTTCACACTTATCATCTCAATCGAACTTAACTCCCTTCTATTTAGCTTGGTGATAGGTTTTGCTAGTTTGGAGAAATCTTGGATGAACCTTCTATAATATCTAGCCAGGCCTAAGAGACTCTTGATCTCTGTAACTATCTTTGGTTGGTTCTAGTCTATGACAGGTTCCACCTTCTCTGAGTCTATAGAGATGCCTTTCGCTGATACTATGTGACCACAGAATTTGACCATCTTCATCCATAATTCACATTTACTAAACTTGGCATATAATTGATGCCTTCTGAGGGTCTCCAACACTATTTACAAGTGTTCTAAGTATTCTAAGTGTTCATCCACGAATACCACCATAAGTTGTTCAAGCTATTGTTTAACCACTCGGTTCATTATATCCATGAATGCAGCTAGGGCATTGATCAAACCAAAGGGCATCACAATGAATTCAAAGTGTCCATATCTCGTTTTGAAAGTTATTTTGTGTATATCAGACTCCCTGATTCTCAACTAGTGATATCCTAACCCAAGATCAATCTTCGAGAAATGAGTGGCTCTTCTCAATTGATCAAATAGGTCATCAATCCTTGGTAGAGGATACTTATTCGTTATGGTTGCCTGGTTTAGCTTCCAGTAATCAATACATAGTCTCATGGAACCATCTCTCTTCTTAATAAAAAGTACAAGAGCTCCCCAAGGTGATTCACTTGGCATGATAAATCCTTTCTCCCTGATCTCGTCTAGTTGAGACTTCAACTCAATCAACTCTACAGGAACTATTCGGTAAGGAAGTATGGCTATTGGGTTGGTTCCAGGGTGAAGTTCAATCTTGAACTCTAATTCTCTAACTAGTTGTAGACTGGGAAAGTCATCTAAAAACACATACTCATACTCACTAACCATCGCTAGGTCTTGAATTCCTCTCAGAGAGTTCCTCAACTCATTCTTTAGAGAGTTCTTCTGACTCATTCTTCTGCCTTAAGCAATTCAACATGGCTACGGTTGGACTTCTAGGTAGAGGTTTTTCTTGAAGGTAGGGTTATGGTAACCCACTTCTTAGGACAATCTATCTGAGCTTGATATTGGTCTAACAGATCCATCCCCAGGATTACATCATAGCCATAAAAAGGTAAAACACATAGGTCCACTATTATAAGTCATAGTGGTCCCTATTGGCATGGACAAATTCAAAGTTAGGAGTAGTGTTTTTGTCACAAGTTGTAACCTATTAGCTAGTTCTTCAAAGATGAAAGACTTAGAGGCACCCGAGTCAAGCAGTAATCTCATAACAACATAAAACAAAAGAAATATACCTTCCACTGCAGGGACCTAGCCTTCCTGAGCCTCAACAGCAAACATTCGAGCCTAGTTCTGCCCACGACCCTGGTTTTGCTCCTGATTGGCATTCTGTTACTGTTGCTTCCCCTGAGGGCAACTGTTCTAACCTCCTCCCTGCGGTGGTTGTTACTGAGAAGCCTGAGTAAGAGTAGTCAGGCAATCTCTAGCAAGATGACCCTTCCATCTGCACACGTAGCACAACCCTTGCCTCCTAGCCTATTCCTTAAACTCATTCATGGTGTGCCCTTATTTTTTTTAGCACCTTTCCACCACTCTTTCTTTTTCTAGGCCCCTTGATGATCTTTTTCATTCCTAACCCATTTGTTCTTTTGCCTTAACCTCTGTTCTAGGTTAGTTCATGTTCCAATGTTGGGGCTTTTTTTCAAGATATCTTTATATGTCTTTAGGCCCAGAGTCTTTACTAACTTTCGAATCTCCATTTTAGGACCCTGTGCAAAACGATTGGCCTTCATTCTCTCTTCCCTAATTAGATCTAGTGAGAATTTGGCCAGTTCAATAAACTTTCTTTCATATTCAGCTACAATCATCTCTCTCTAGTTCAACCGGGCGAAATCTTCTTATAGCTTGCTCAAGGTTGCTTCTGAAAAAAACTTTTCATAGAAGATCTCCGTGAATTTTTCCCATCTCATAGTCTCAACATCTGTGTTAGGGTCCATCCTCATCATACGCAACCAACTTCTGGCCGGTCCCCTGAAGTGGTGTGTGGCTAGTGCCACCCTTCTTGCCCCAGTTACCTTCAACACATTCAGATGCTCCTCCATCTCTTGATACCAGTGGTCTGCCGTGATACAATCAATTGTACCTCCAAAATGTGGTGGGTGGAGCTTCTGTAGCTCCATTAGCATTTGCTTCGTCAAATGTTCATACTATTATGACTCTAGATTTATTTTTCTAGGTTCTCAATTCGTTCAGTGGCCTAACCGTTTATGCTTCTAGGTTCTTTTTGTTCTTAGGTACATGATTTGATTTCATACATATAAACAAATCAAGCTTCTTTTCAAACAATGATACAGTCATACAAGTTCGCGCTAGCATAGCAAAATTCCAAGCTTCCATCTAAGCTTCCATGTTCAAGTGTTTTACACTACTTTACCCCTTTTACTTAGACTTTCATTTAATAATTGCAACACCCATATAATTTCGCAAATGTCTTAATAACTAAGGTTTCCTGAGCCTACTATACCTGACCGTCCCATACCAGTTAAGCATAGAGAAATAAGTTTTTCCATAGTTACTAATCATTCACCAAACATGGTCCATCATTCTTCGAGTCTAGGCTTCCACCATACCCCCAAATTCCTATGCATCCTATAGTACATAAAAACCAGAGATACAGAATCTTCTCGATCTCGTGTCTTGACCAAACAATAATTCTGTTATCACACATTTTCAATTTCTAGCCTATGTCCTAAAGTTTTATGTTTTTGATCCACTATTCCACCCATGTTTCTACCTAAAGTTATCTCCTAGACCCAAGTTTCAATCTGGTTGACTCACAACCTCTATTAGAGTCAAAATACCACCTTTGGCATCTTTTTTGACTTCTAGTCACTTTTTGCCCTAATTTTTCACCTTCCAATTTTCTTTTGTAGAAAGTATAGGTGTTTTTCAACTCTGAATACTCATATAAGCTGGTGGGACAACTTCTAGATCGGGCAACGAGACTGAAATCTGCTTAGCAACCGCACTTTCTAGGGCAAGATAACCCACCTCTCTTTCAAATTTTAACTTTAATTGGGACAAGGCTTACTCACTATTAGCTCAACTTGCAATCTTTGTATCCAAAAAAAAAATATTTCAAAATATATCTTTCCTTTTTGAGAACACTTTCCAAATTAGTTTTCATTTTCAAAATAGAAGGTAAGGCATTCTAATTTCAACTCACAACACAAGTCAAATGTAATTGAGTTAATACTTTCTAGATCTAATACCGCCATTGGTATAAGATTAAACTTTCTAATTCTAACCTAACAACACATATTTAGGCTTGACTTTCTATTTCTAGCCCAAAGCATCTTAAGCATAGCCTCGGATATCACCTTTGTGACACCCCACTCCCCAAGACTTTCAGTTATACTTAATCACAAGGTGAGCTGGGCCAATATTACAATTACAAGTACACAACTTGTATCACATTCTATTTCAATTATCCTAAGTCTTATTAATTCAAAATGAGCACATAACCCAAACAATAAAATTTTAATTTAATAAAATTATTACAAGGGGATAAAAGAAAATTTTCAATCTTTATTTATTCAATAAAATAAAGAAGTACATAGCTTGAATCTTACATTTTTAAGATAATTAAAAAAAGAGTACATAACTCAAAATTGAGACAAAATTTAGTGGAAATCTAAATCTAAATAACCAAAATTTGGGCAACATGCCCTTACATATGAGTTTCCAAATTTAAATAACCCTATCAAATATTCTATAGTCTTCATGATTAAATTTCCTAAAAATAAGAGGGGAAGGGGTGAGCATATAGCCCAGTTGATCATTTTATAAACAACCAAGTTATTAATTCAAATTAGAAGCACATCTAAATTCAAACATATATAAACAATTAAGAGATTCAACATCTTTGGTTATTGTTGACGTTAAAACTGAAATGGGTTCTAATCCTTTGATGTTCTTATCAAAGCACTTCACTCTTGGATGAAAAAGAAATTATCTTGTAATATTATATTGAAATAAAGATCTCATGTCCACATTCTAAGTACTTTGTGTTATACCTATCCACACACAGTGATGAGCCCCATATACACTAAGTATATGCAAAGAACAACAATAGCATCACTTAGATTACTATGACAGTACATGGTTCATAAATTTCAAAGTCTTAAACTTAATTCTCACATATTCTTGAATAAAAAATTAGAATAGTAAAATTAAGAATAAATCATTCAAAAAAAATATGAAAACAATACATAGCATGAATCACACCAAAACATGAAAACTAGGCATGGCATGGTATCATTAATACTTAAAACATGCATACATGATAATCTAAATTTAAATCATAATCAAACATGTTGAAAACTTAAAATAATAGTGCTAAATTAAAAATAAAAGATGCACGAATATGCTAGAAACTCAAAATAACAAAGTAGAAGTGTAGGAAATCTCATCCACTTTATGAAGCTTTTTCCCAAAATTTTAGTAAAGGTTCCTTTCTTCAACACTTCTAGCACTTCAAAGATAACTCAAGAACACTCAATCAAACACTCAGACACTCAAACACTCAAGAATACTTCAAGATCACTCAAGAACAAAAGGGTTGTCAAGAAGAAGGCTAAAACAAGCTAAGAGGAAAGTGTCTACTCTTGCTTTGGAATGAAGAATAAGTGTGCACAAGGGGGTTTATATAGATTTTTAAGAGAGCATAGGGGATGGTTTTGGCAACTTTGACTAGGGTTTTCCCATGAATGTGGCAGCTAGGTCTGCACACAATTCATAAGGGGTTTCTTGTATACGGTTATGATGGTCTTTCCTTCATAGGGCACCAAAATTGGAGCATTATGGGTTTAGGAAACTTTCTTGTTTGTGATTTTCAGTGTCCCCTCTGTGTGTGACAGCTAGGGTTTGGTATCTGAGCATGGTTCATCATTTACACACTTCTAATTAGGTTGCTCACATGTGCACACACACATAGACTGATTTTTTGCATAATAGGGCATGGGTGTACATGATCAAAGTGTTCCACCCATATGACTTGCACATGTTTAGGGGTGGCCATGGATTTATGAGTCTACATAAATTTAATAAAAAATTCATATCTCATTATTTATTAAGAATTAAGACCTTTAACATATATTTTGTATTTATATTAAACTAATGCACATTTCCAAACTATCATTTGACTAGGATGATCTTCATTTCATTTATTTTCATAATTTAGACTCTACAGAAAGGTATTAGGCAAATGAAACCCTAATTTTTGTCCAATTAAGCTAATTTTTGGATATGTTGTCTAGTTGATTAGTTCATGTAATCTTATGTCATTTCAAGTCATTTGGGGTTCCTAATGGTCACTAAATGAGGATTTTGGACCTGTTAAATTTGCCCCTAAAATGGATCTGATTTCATTTCTCACCCAAATTTCATCTAATTGATATTGAAATCTTCATTTCGTTAAGTATAGGATTTTCAGGGTATTAAAGTTTGGCAGGTCTAGTTCATAGGCGCATTCTCCAATCCTTCGAAGTATCTCGAATGAGCCAATGATTTTGGCTGATAACTTTCCTGTATGCCCAAACCGCTTGATTTTTTCTAAGGGCTAATCCTCAAAAACACCTTATCACCGATCTAAAACTCCAATGGTTTTCTCCTCTTATCTGTATAACTTTTATGCCTAATCTATGTCGTGGCCAATTTCTCTTAGATTTATTTGACCTGACTATTCATCTCCTCCACTAGATCTAGCCTTGTGAGCACATGGTCCTCAAAATCGGCCAAGCAGGTTGGTGATCTTCACAATCTTCGATAAAGAGCTTCAAAAGGACCCATCTTTATGCTTGCTTGATAACTGTTGTTAAAGGTAAACTTAGATCACAAGATCTCAACATGTCTTTTAACATTTGAATGACTCTTTTAGATTGTCCATCTGTCAATGGATGCAAATAGTGCTTATGGTGAGTCTAGTGTCCAACCCTTTTTGTAGACTCTACTAGAACTGTGACATGAATCAAGAGTCTTTGTCTAACATTATGATCTTAGGCACACCATGAAATCTTACAATTTCTTTCACATAAAGTTCTCCCAACTTATTGACTTGATATGTTTATCCAATGGGCAAGAAATGTGCCACCTTGGTGAAATGATCTACAATCACCCACACAATATCTTCTCCTTTTTTATTCAAGGGTAATTTGCTGACAAAGTCTATGGCAATGTCATCCCACTTCCATTCTAGGATTATGAGTGGTTGTAATAAGCCTGTGGGTTTCTTGTGTTCTACCTTTTCCTGCTAATAGGTTAGATACTTGGAGACTTATTTGGCTATATCTCTTTTCATTCCTCGTCACCAGTAAGTCTTTTAGAGCTTTTGATACATCTTATCACCACCAGGATGCATTATATATTTAGTTTGATAAGCTTCATTCAATATGGTCTTTATGCTCTGTTAACCTTGAGGTACACAAATTTTATCTCCAAGTCTTAGTATATTCTTAGCATTTATAATGAAGCCCATATGCTTGTCCTATTCATTCCTTCGACCACATTAGTGTTCTATTTATCTTGCAAAGATACGTCTGGTTCTCATTAAAGTGGCACCAAAGTTGAAATCATCAATCAACTGGTACATTTGCCCCCTTTCCTCATCTTGTTTGTTGAACTTCCTACTCAAGGCATCAACCACCACATTGGCCTTTCCTAGATGGTAATGTAATTGGAAATCATTATCCTTAAGGAATTCCATCCATCTATGGTGATTGAGATTTAACTCCTAGGTGTAGATGTAATTCAGATTCTTGAGATCTAAAAACAGATCAAATGCTTGACCAAAAAGATAGTGTCCCTAAATCTTCAGGGCAATACAATGACCACTAATTCTAGGTCATGTGTTGGGTAATTTTGTTTATGGATCTTTAGTTATTGCGAGGCATAAGTAACAACTTTTCTTTCTTGCATCAATATCGCAGCTAATCCATTTTGTGAAGCATCTATGTATAGAACATATCCAATACCATGTGTAGGGATGACTAATATGGGGGCTAAAGTCAATCTCTTTTTCAATTGTTGGAATGATTGTTTACACTTTTCATCCCAACTAAGCTTGACTCTTTTTTTGGTTAACTTAGTCATGAGTTTGGCTAGCTTGGAGAAGTATTGGATAAATCTCCTGTAGTGTCCAACTAAGCCTAAAAAAGTTTTGATTTTTGTCACAGTCTTAGGTTGCTTCCAGTTTGTGACAGTTTTCACCTTATCTTTCAGGATCTACTAAGATGCCTTTTTCTAAAACTACATGGCCAAGGAATTTAATCTTTTTCGTTCAAAACTCGCACTTACCAAACTTGGCATATAGTTCATTTCTTCTAAGTGTCTTCAATACAATCTTTAAGTGTTCTACATGTTCAACTTTCAACTTAGAGTATATTAGAATATCATCTATGAATACTACTACAAACTGATCAAAGTATCACCTGAATACTTTGTTCATCAAATCCATGAATGTCGATGGTGCATTGGTTAAACCAAATGGCATCACCATGAACTCGAAGTGTCCATACTATGTCTTAAAGGTCGTCTTATGTATATATGACTCATGAATCCTCAGCTAATGATATCTTGAGCTAAGATCAATCTTGGAGAAATGAGTAGCTCCTTTCAATTAATCAAACGAGCCATCTATCCTTGGAAAGGGATGCTTGTTCTGTACTATTGCACGATTCAATTTTTGATAGTCAACACACAACCTCATGGATCCATCCTTTTTTACGAGCAACACTAGATCTCCCGAGGGTGATTCACTTGGTCAGATGAATCTTTTTTCTTAGAGTCCGTCTAGCTGAAACTTTAACTCAATCAGCTATATTAGTGTCATTTGGTAAGGAGGAATGACTATGGGATCAGTTCCAAGATGAACTTCAATCTTTAATTCTACTTTTCTAGCTGGTGGTAGTCATGGTAAATCATCAGGGAATATGTCTTCATAATTTTGAACCATCTTCTAAGTTTCGGATCTCCTTCCTTTCTTTAATTTCCTCCTCTAAGAGCTCTTGAAATCATCTTCCTGCTTTAAAGTTTAACACTTTTATCGTTGGGCTTCTAGGTAATCTTCTCATATTGCCATTGATTCTAAGGGCATCTTGTGAAGATAATGTTATAGCTACCCTCCTTTTGGGACAATCTATTTGTGTTCGATACTGGGTTAACTGGTCCATCCCTAGTATTACATCATATCCATGAAATGAAAGTATACAAAGGTCGACTGAGATCAACTTATCTCCAAATATAAGGTCACAAATACACATTCTTTTTGAGGTAACAGTAGTTCTTATGGGTGTGAATTGTAATAACCCAAAATTAAAGATAAATAAGGTAAGTTAAGTGAAATAAATTCGAAGATTTTAAGACATCTTTGAGTGCAAATTGTGGGTTGGCAAATGAAAAATAATATATATTGGAGATATAATATAAAATAGGCAAATAAGACCTTAATTTGATAATTAAATGAAAATTTCAATTTAGTAGAATTAATTATGAAATTTAAAGAGTTGCTTAAGAAATTTAAAAAAAAAAAGAAAGAAATAAAGTAGGTTAATGTATGTATGAATAATATGTGTGTTAGCATAATGAATGTTAATACTACATATTATAGGAATATGTATATAGAGAAATTTACATAATTGAATAAAAATGTAGTATGCATGTAATTATTTAAAATAAATAAAACATTATGTAAGTATCAATTTATAATTACATAAATGATTATCTGGAAATAAAATATGAAATAAATAAAATATATAAAAATAAAAAATGTATATCATTTAATTATTAGCATTAAAAATATTAAAGAAATAGAAATATATCTAATAAATACAATACTAAAGAAATAGAAAAGGGAAAATATTAGCAAGTCATTAAAATATAAGGGAATATGAAAAAAAAATCCATATTTACACCAATTAAAAAGTGTGAAATTGGCAAATTTTGGATAATAGCAATATTAGAAGGCAAATTGGTAATTAGATATTGCATCCAACTGTCTAAAACCAATCTGCACAATCCAACGAATGAAATTGAAGCCCAAAATAGCGCTCAGGAGCACTGGATCAACGTAATCCAATGGCTCAAATTCTATCTGCTTGATCTAACGGTTCAGATTTGCTTCATTGATCACGAATGACACTGCACTTGAGGTTAATCGTGCGGCCTCGATCGGTCTTCAAGATCTGATGTTGCACTCAAGGTCCATCCAATGGTGAAAATCAAAGCCGTTTTGTTAATCGCGATCCAGTGCTGCGCTCAAGGTTGATCAACGATCTTCAGCAAATTTGTTAATCTCTATCGTGATTCAGTACTGCGCTCGAGGTTGATCAACAGACCATGCTGATTTTGTTGATTGTGAACGGTCGTGCTACAATCGAGGCCCATCTGACGGATGAGATCTGAGGCGCCCTGATCTGTGCTACGATCGAGGAAATTCGACGATCCATAGCGAATCCGTAAATCTTGATTGCATTCGAGGATCATCAACAGTCCAATTTTAATGCTCCAATTAAACCGAGATTAATAACTTAAAAATTTGAATAAAAATTTGAAAAAAATCTAAAAAAATTCGAAAAAATGTTTCTAAATTCCAAAAAAATTATTCTAATGCACTTGCTATTTTCCTATGCTTGGGGGGCATGAAATTTTGAATAATTGGCAAGTTTCCTACAAGGAGAACACCAAAAACTTACCATTCTACACTATTTTGAACTCTATATAAAGGACCCCTAATGGTCAAATTGTGTTCATCCCAAATCAAGAGCATACTTGTCCCTCTTGACTCTCTCTAGCCTTCTTCTGGGCAATCCCCTCAGTTCTTGAGTAATCTTGAATTGTTCTTGAGTGTTCTTGAGAGTTTTTAAGTGTTTTGAAGCTTTGAGGTAACGAAACTCTATCAGATTTTAGAGGTGTGCAGAAGAGATGTATTTAAGGTGGAAGTGATTTCTAACTTTTACTTCTTTATTTGAATTTGAATAAATCTTGCATGTGTGATGATGTTTTGAAGTTGAATGATTGAATATATGTTTTAAATTGCTTTACTTATGTGATGTGCCATGAATATACATGTTATGCATGTTTAGAAATCAAGAATAATGAATACACGATATGCTTGAACTATGTCATGAATAAATATTTGATGATTCATGTTATGTATATGTTGCATCAATGGTTTAATCCGATATTGTGTGTTTTATCACTAAGAAAAGATTAAATAATGATTCAATCCACGTACCGGTGCGATGATGGACTGCATAGTGTCATCGTGTGTGTTCTACCCCCGATCCGGCTTGCCGGCTTACCTTTGATGATTTTGAACAGGGTTTCAAGAGTGATCCCACTTTATAGATATTGGACTGCATAGTGTCATCGTGTGTGTTGAATGCATTCAACGTCATAGGCAATGCATTTGTTATTAGTTATAATTTATCCACTAATTGTTCAGCAATAAATGATTTGGTAGCACCCAAATCAAATAGAAGTTTCACTGCAGAGACTTGATTATCTTGAGCATTTGCAACGACAAAACCTTTGGCCTGGTTTTGTCTACTTCCCTGGTTCTGATTTTGATTCTGCCCCTAGTTGTTATTTTTTCAAGCCTATCACTGTTGTTTGACTTTAGGACGTCGATTTGGTCCTCCTCCTTGGTTATACTGTTGCTGCTGTGGAGCTGGAGTTGGTGTTATTGTAGGGCAATTCTTAGATATATGGCCCCTCTGATTGCAGTGAAAACATAACCCCTGTATTTTTGCCTACTCCTTTTGCTCTTCATTAGCCTAGTTGGGTCAAGTTTGGGGATATGGTTGCATTTGCTATTTGATTCTAAGATGCCTTATAGCCATCATTTTTATACATGTTCTACTTCATGTTCCCATTCATTTCCTTTTGATCGTTCTGTGGCCTCTTATTTTGGTTTTCCAAGGACTATTCAAAGTTAATGTCCCTTTTGATCAACTAAGCTCTAACCGCCATCTCCTTAAATGTAGTTAGCCTCAAGAGAACAATCAGCTTTCTAATATCCACTTGTAGTCCATCTACAAATTTGTCAGTCTTAGCTTACGCAAGAGAACAATTAGCTTTCTAATATCCACTTGTAGTCCATCTACAAATTTGTCAGTTTTAGGCTACTCACTTGTAGTCCATCTAACCAACTCTGGAGGAAACATTAACAACTCAATAAATTTTCTCTCATACTTAGTCACTGTCATAGTTTCCAAGGTCAGTCATATGAACTCTGACTGCAATTGCCTCATAGTAGCCATGGAGAAGAAGTTATCATAGAATAACTTCTTGAACAACGCACATGTTATAGTTGAAACGCCAGTCTCAAGGTTGTTCATGGTCAACTCCCACCAGCAATAAACAGGTCCAATGAACTTATGTACTACTAATGCTATTCATTTAGGACCAATTGGCCCTAAAGTACTCAGATGCTTGTTCATTTTCGAAACCCATACATCAGTTGCCATATGATCTGCCTTTCGAAACCCATACATCAGTTGCCATATGATCTACCTTTCAAAACCCATATGTTAGTTGCCTTCCCTCTGACCAAATTCATCAGTTGCCTCAACCCTCGTCTTGTTTCCTTGGGTTCTTTCCATTACTTACAAGAAAAAAGTCATTTTGGTCTCCGATAAGGTATCATAACGGAGAATCATAATCTCATTTCAATTCAATTCAAGTGTACACCAACCCATCTTTCCTTATCTTCAGGATACAAAATGTTTTTCTAGAGTTGTGATAACCGCCTATCTTTCCTAGGTCATTTATTGTGTCAATTTCCTCAAGTTTTCGTTCATGCTATCATGATACTAGATTCTTGCCTGTAAGTTCTCGATTTGTTCAGTAACCTATCAATTTATTCTTCTAAATTTTGTTTGAGGATTTTCAATGTCCTCTAGTGTTGTTGGGTACAAGGTTTGAGTTTCATGATCACAAAACAAGTGGTACATATATATATATATATATGCATTCAAATAATCATTCAATCATATTAACGCTAGCATAAAGAAATTTCAAGCTTCCATCCATGCCTCTGAGTTTGACTGTCTCATACCACTCTTGTCCTGTGACATAGGCTTCCACCCAAAGATCTTACTATACCTAAACAATTTTCCAAATGTCTCGACGACTAACGCCTCCCTAGCCCCACTATAGTTGACTGTCCCATATCAGCCAAGCATAGAGAAATAGGTTCTTCCAAAGTCACAGATCATTCATCAAACATAACCCATCAACATCTGAGTCCAAGATTCCTCCATACCCCTGAATGCCTATGCGTCCCTTACCACGCAGAAACCAAAGAAACAGAATTCTCACGATCTTGTATCCTGACCGACAAGTGTTTTGTTTTCACACATTTAAGTCTCTAAGTTATGTCCTAAATGCTCTCATTCATGATCCACTATGCCACCCTTGGCAATACCCGAGTCTCTACCTATGGTCCATTTCTTAGACCAGGGTTTCAACACTTGGTTGAAATGTTCCTCAGTCAAACCAACAACCTACATCTATTTCTAATACCAGCTTTGGTACCACCATTATACTCTAGTGTAGTTTCCCCTATATTGTAACACTCCGTCCTTTTTGGTTGATAGGAAATTAATTTCAAGCGTGTGTTTTTCAACTCTAACCACTTGTATAAGCTTGTGGGACAACCCGTAACACCCCAACCCCCGTATCATTAAGCATTGGACGCATCCACCATTTTTCTTAACAGTGGACTAAACCAAACGGCGGGCCGGGCCGGTGTTACATTACAAGCGACGCAC
>JAJIYU010001691.1:0-34266 GCA_030144865.1 Tinospora cordifolia
TGTTGATAAATAAATGTTTGAAACACCTAATGGATGATAAGTGTTTGCATGTTCAATGTTTGGTTTAAATAATGTTATGGATGTACTGTGTATGATCCACTGGGCTCTTGAGCTCACCCAATCATTTTTTTTAGTAACTATTGAAGACATCGCCCCAGCAAATTAATGTAAATTAATAACAGTGTGCCTCACAGTATGAAGATAGTAGAAAATGAACTATATTGTAGGGCTCGTGACCCACTATATCTGATCGTGTCGATGTCGATAGTATTTGTATTATCAAAAGATGGCTATGGAGCCCACAGAATTGTTTGTAACTCTGATCATAAATCAATGTTTTCAGTTATTTTGAAATACTGAGATTATTGTGTTTCTGTTGTAGTTATACTCTATACCTTAGGATATGATCTGATGAAACTAACAGATGTGATAAAGATAAAAAGAAAAAGTAATATCCCTAGGTCTCAGATAGAAAGTAGGATTGACTGAACTTGGAAGAAATGACGTCCCAAGCTATGAGACAACCATGTCGCCTATGACATATGTGAAAAAGATCGGGAGCTGGGGTGTTACAACCTGGGAGCGAGAAGACTACGTGGAAAGTCACATCCCTAAGATTATGTAACATCTCGACCCCTAAATATTGTCGCACACGGCGTTGACTGGGCATCTTCGTTTCTCACCTCGAGACAAAATTAATCACAAGGTGCAGTTACTCCTGCCATTGATATCTAAAAACCGAGAACGGTACTTTTGAGATCCTTTCTTTCTTTCTTATACCGTCCCATATTGGAGTGCATAAACATAAACAACGCTATTGAGCATGAATAGACATAAGGATGGCATGTCTAAAATAACAATATGGTTAAACTCATAAAAATGAAATAACTTACTCTAACCCCATGGCCTGAGTTTAAAATAAGACAATAACTGTATGCTTTGCCCCATAGTCGAAGTCAATAAACAATACGACTACACATAAATGGAATGTGGGTCCCATGCCTTACAACGTAAGCAAAAGTAATAAATGGAATGTGGGTCCCATGCCTTACAACGTCAGCAAATGTAAACTCTTAGTAGTATACAACCCCAACAGTGGATTGTATCATACTACTCCAATAGAAACCAATTACTTGCTTGCAAGCAAGTATCTTCAGTGGTTACCATAAAAATAGATTAGTAGGGGTGAGCTCAAAAGCCTAGTGGATCTTACACAAGAACATCTCAAGTATTATAACAGTTAAAACACAAACATGCAAGCACTTATAATACATTATGCATTTCAACAATTCAATTGTGTAAGTTAAAGTTAAGACAGAAAGGGGTTCTCCCTCAACACTCCAACTTAGGTTTGGAGTACTCAATGTAACACCCTAAGGCATGTTACACACTCGAAACCCTATCTCGAGGTTGATGTCTCACTCGATCATAAAACCAGGGAATGAAGTCTCACTTGGACTTATAGTCCCATTTCAAACAGAGACTCGCCTAGGGCTAGGAATACCCACGATAATGCTATACTACTGCCACAGTATCTACATCACCGTGCTGGTACATGGTTAGTTCTTTTTATCATCTTTGATTAATGATCACCAGCACATCCACAATTCAAATATCTGATATAAATAACAAATGGATATAAATAGACAAGTTATCATGCTCGTAATCCCATTAATCATACTATTCATCATATGGCATAACATAGATTCTCAATTGAAACATACTTTCATGAAGAACATGACATGTTATAAATCCACAAAACAAATAAACATTCATTCATAGGCACACACCCGCAGCATGCTTCTAAAAACAATGAATAACAATAACCACTCACAATCATGTTTCATATTTTAACCAAAATAATAAGAAAGAGTTTATAGTCACTTCCACCTGTTATTTTGCTCCTCACGTTCTAGTTCTCACCTCAACGATTACAATTTTTCAACCTAATGGTTTAACATACAAATCCTTATCAATATAGGTGTTCACATCATTTTTAATCCCTAAACTATTATTAAGCAATCTACAAGATGTAAAATACTCGAATAGGTTGCAACTGTCAATTACTATTGTAGTTACAATTTCATGTGTGAAAGTCCGACAAACTAACTGTTCATCGTGTCACCATGGTACTCTCTATGTTACTATGATGAAACAAATCCATTCTCGTAGTGTCCTATGTGTAGCACTAAGATAGTCCCAAGGTATTTTGGAAATCACATCCCTTGTGCGTTTCTGTTTCTTTCGTGACTAAGACTTTTATGTATCTCATTTATTGTTCAAATATGACTATTTCTAATGGTTAAAAGTGTTTTATACCTTTACGTTGGTCGTTTCTCACGGGTTTATTTCCAAATCACATTCATGAGTGATGCTAGTATTCTGTTACATAGTCAAGTTTCAAACCATATGTTAGAGATTGTACAGATTCAAAAATACATGTTTAAATAGATACAAACGTTTTTGTAACTAGATTCTGTAGGCTTCTCCATTTGTTCGCTTTGCAAAACATTAATCGTGCGTATTGGGTCTGTCATGCGTAAAAGACAATTGGGAAACCTCAAATGTGATGATAATGATTCACAATATTGTTTTGTGTATGAGACTAGTGTCTTACCCATAAGCATAACTGTTCCAAACTTTGACGACTTTTGCAGCCTTCCTCCAATCCATGTCTGTAGGCTAGTTAGAAAGGGTTGAAGTCTAGTGAATCGCTTCAAAGCATGCATGGAGAGAAGAGGAATGGACAGTGATGGTTAAGGTTTTGTCGGCACACGTATGTTTCTCTGAGAAGATGATGAGCAGCTAGGAGGAACTGCGCACCTGTGGAGAGGACGAGCAATGGTGTAGAATGACTGATTTCTGTGCACAAGGTATATATATAATCAATGTCGAATTACGGTTTGCATAGCTTCTATTTCTAGATTTGCAATCGCAGGACCGCGGTCCTTGGACCGTGGTCGCACGTCCGATAAATTTTTTGAATTTCCCTGTCACAGGATCGCAGTCCTCGTAACCTAGGTCAGTGGCCCTCACAGACCTCTCTTCACAAACATAGGAACGTCAGGACCGTGATCCTCGCCTAGGGGACTGTAGTCTTGCGTTGTGGCCCTTCAAATCATAGGACCGTGGTCCTCATTTGGAAGACTGCGGTCCCAGTGCGGATCGGGTTTTTTTTGTTGGTTGTTTGTTCATTCATTTTCTAGGACTAGGGTTATCACAATCTATTCCCCTTAAAAGAATTTCATCCTTGAAATTTAAAATGATCACATACCTATATGATGCTCTCTGGTTAGCTACTCCTTGTAAAAAACTCTAGGTACTTTTTTTTGCATTTCGCTCTCTATTTCCTAAGTAGCCTCTTCCAACTCATGGTGTCTCCACAAAAACTTGACTAGAGGAATGTCTTTGGTTTTGAGATTTTGCACTATGCGATCCAATATTCTGATGGCTAGTTCTTCGTAAGTAGCATCATTTTAGATGTTGACTTCCTCCAATGGATGGTGTGAGAGGAGTCTGATTCATATTTTTGTAGCATCGATACATAGAATACGTTGTGGATCGAAGATAGTCTGTTCGGCAGATCCAACTTGTAGGCACACTCACCAACTCGTCTAAGTATTTTGAATAAACCGATGAATCTTGGCGGTAACTTTCCTTTGATCCCAAAACTTTTAATCCCCTTCTAAGGGTTGATTCTCAAGAATACTCTACCACCCTCTTGGAACTCTAGAAGTCTTCTCCTCTAATCTGCATAACTCTTTTGCCTACTCTGAACCATAGTTAACCTCTTTTAGATCTGTTTCACCTATTCTTTCATTTCTTGTATTAGGTCTGGCCTTGTAAGTACATGATCCTCAAAGTTTGCCCAACATGATGGACATCTACAAGGTTTGCCATAGAAAGGTTTGTACAGAGCCATTTTGATACTCGCCTGTTAACTTTTATTGTAAGCGAATTTCGCTAAGTGCAAGTATTTGTTCCGATTACCCTTGAAGTCAAGGACACATGCTCTCAACATATTTTCTAGTATATCTATCACTCTTTCAGATTACCCATCTGTTCAAGGGTGGAACGTCGTACTCATGGTGATTCTACTGCCTAGTTCCTGTTACAAGCTTTGCAAGAACTGCGATGTGAATCTAGAATCTCTATCTGACACAAAGGTCTTGGGTACACCATGTAGCCTAACTATCTCTTTGACATAGAGTTCTCCCAATTTTTCAACTGTCTATAGATCAAATGGGTAGAAAATGAGCTACATTTGTAAGACAATCTATGATCACCCATACTGTCTCTTTACCCTTCTAATTTCTGAGTAAGCTACTTACGAAGTCCATTGAAATATTATTCCACGACCATTCTGGGATCCAAAGTGGTTGCAACATTCTTGAGGGTTTCCTATGTTTGGTCTTTACCTGCTAACAGGTCAGACATTTAGAGATATAATTGGCTATTTCCCTCTTCATACCTCTCCACTAATAGGTTTTCTTGAGGTTTTGGTACATCTAATCACCTCCTGGATGCATCATGCACTTCGTTTGATGAGCTCCATCGAGTATGGTCTTTCTATTTTGCCCACTCTCTGGTACACAAACTATGTCCCCAAGTCTCAATATACCTTCGACATCAATCTTGAAATCGGTGTTTTTGCCCTACTTGACACCTTATCTCAGGTTCACGATATACTTGTCATGTTTCTGCTCATCTCTAATCTGCCATAGTAGGTCTGGTTTGCAAACCAATGCACATAGGTATGCCTATTTCTCATCTAAAGTTACACTCAGATTATAGTCACAGATCAACTGATACATTTTCCATTTTTCTTCATTCCTCTTATCGAACTTTCGATTGAGGGCATCAGCTATGACATTTGCTTTCCCTTGATGGCAATGGAGTTGGAAGTCATAGTCCTTCAGAAACTCCATCCATCTCCATTGTCTTAGATTTAGCTCTTTTTGAGTATAGATATACTTTAGGCTCTTATGATCTAAAACCAAGTCAAATCTCTACCCATGGAGAAAATGCCTCCAAATCTTCAGTGCAAACACGATAATAGCTAGTTCCAAGTCATGCGTAGGATAGTTCAGTTCATGGATTTTCAGCTATTAAGAGGCGTAAGTAATGACTTTACCATCTTGCATCAATAAAACACCCAAGCCATTATGCGATGCATCTATATACAAAACGTATCCCATGCCATGAGTAGGGGTAACCAAAATTGGGGCTGAAGTCAATCTCTTCTTCAACTCTTGAAAAGATTCTTTGCATTTCTCATCCCAAATGAACTTCTCTCCTTTTCCGGTCAGCTTAGTCATAGGCCCAGCTAACTTGGAGAAGTCTTGGATAAATCTATGGTAGTATCTTGCCAAACCCAAAAAGTTTCTGATTTCGATCACCATCTTTGGCGAGTTCCAATTAGTCACTAACTCCACTTTATCTAGATCAACCGATATTCCTTCGGCTAAAAGTACGTGGCCAAGAAACTTGATTGTCTTCATCCAAAGCTCACACTTGCTAAACTTAGCATACAATTCGTTTCTCCTAAATGTGCCCAACACAATTTTCAAATGTTTCATGTTCAGCTTCTGATCTAAAGTAGATTAATATATCATCCACAAATACTATAACAAACTAATCCATATACCATCAGAAGACTCTATTCATTAGGTCCATGAATGCAGCCGGTGTGTTGGTCAAACCAAATGGCATTACCATGAACTCGAAATGTCCATATCTAGTCCTGAAGGCTGTCTTATGGATGTCTACCTCCGAAATCCTTAATTGGCGATAACCTGACCTCAGATCAATATTGGAGAAATGAGTGGTTCCCCTCCATTGATTGAATAGGTGATCTATTCTTGGTAGATGATACTTATTCTTTATGGTCACTTGGTTGATCTTCCTCTAGTCAACACATAACCTTATTGAGCCATCTTTCTTCTTCACAGATAGTACAGGAGCTCTCCATTGTGATTCACTTGGCCTAATGAATCCCTTCTCACAGAGTTTGTCCAGCTATGTCTTGAGTTCAATCAACTCCACTAGTGCATTTTATAGGGAGGAATGGCTACAGGATTCGTGCCTGGTTGTAGTTCAATCTTGAACTCTACCTGTCTGTGTGGTGGTAGCTTAGGTAAATCATCTGGGAATACATCTGGGTACTATCGCACTATAGTTATCTCCTGAATATCTTTCAGCTCCCTAATATCATCATCCAGGACTTGTGTAAAGTCATCGCTCTGGCTTATGCAATGCAGCATAACGGTCATAGGGCTTCGGGGTAATCTTTGCATATCCCCCTTGACCTTTATTGGTTCACCAAATGGCAGAATCAATGTGACTCTTTGTCTTGGGCAATCTATTTGAGCCTGGTATTGGGTTAACCAGTCCATACCCAATATCGCATCATAACCATGGAAAAGTAACACTCTAAAGTCGGCAGTTATCGATTTATCTCGAAATCTTAGCTCACATGCGCAAGTTTTCCAGGCAATCACTATAGTCCCTATGGGAGTAGATACATATAATGGTTCTAGTCGTGTGGATGCCACCAGTTGTAATCTCCTAACTAGTTCTTCTAACACAAAAGATTTAGTGGCACCCGAATCAAACAAGATCTTAACAACAACATTAAATAGTAGAAAAGTACCTTCAACAGCCAGAGACAATTTTGCCCATCCATCCTTAATGGCAAACACTCGAGGCTGATTCTGTCTGCCATGTGTTGTTGCTGCTGTTGTTGTTGGGGCTGCCTCTATTGTGGCTGCTGTTGTCGACGACCACCCTGGTTTCTACCCTGACCATTACTATGCCCTTGGATCTGTCTCTGTTGTCCCTGATTTTGACGGTCCTTGGCCATGTGTCCCTTCTACCCACAATTGTAACAAGCTCCTTCCCTCTAAGCCTGTTTTTGTCAATTTTTGTAACAACTCAAGCTCACTACATACCGATATTGTCCCCACCTTAGCCACCATTGACTGGGTGTAGGGTTTTGTTCTTAGCAAGACTTGAACCTAAGTTTCCCAAAAGTGTTTGGCACTACTAAGACTCGTAATTGCTTATTTAGCCCAGGCATCACTGTAGTGTCAAACCGATGTGGGATATTACAATCCACCCCCGTTGGAGTAGTCCTATCCTCAAGACTCACGCCGCCTTCACACCTAGAGTAGTTCTAATACCATTTGTAACAACTCAGGCCTACTACGTATCGATATTATCCCCACCTTAGCCACTACTGACTGGGTGTAGGTTTTTGTTCTTAGCAAAACTAGAACCTAAGTCTCCCAAAAGTGCTCAACACTAGTATGTAACACCCCAACCCCCTAGAGACAGGTTTGAGCTCAACCACAAGGTAGGTTGGGTTTTATGTTATATTTACAAGTACACAACTTGCATCTCAATTCCTTTATTCTAATGCTTATTGAAATATTCATAAATACACTTCCATTGACTTTAATTTTCAACAAGATAATACAAGTGAATGAAAGAAAACTTCAAACTCATTATTTGTTCAAAATAAAATAAAGAAATATATTATTGAATTCATATAATCAAAAGAAAGAGTACATAACTCTAAAATTTAAAAAAAAATTTAGCGGAAGTCTTTATTCAAAATTTGGGCAATATGCCCTTACATAGAAACTTTCTAGAAATAAACTTTCTAATTCCTTAGCAAGCTTGATTGTGCATTTCAAATTCCTGAAAAATAAAATGAAGGGTTGAGCACATAGCCCAGTGGATTATTCATTAAACAACTAAGTTACTATTTCAAATCAATAGCACATCCAAATTCAAACACTTTCATACATTAAGTGATTCAAACAATTTTTTGGTTGTAGTTGACGTTAAGACTAAAAAGGGTTCTACTCCCTTGATGTTCTTAATTTAGATACCCCTCTTTAGGATGGAAAGACATTTCTTTGTCACTTTCCATTGGATGCCACATACTGAGTATCCCTTAGTTGCGCCCCGCAACCACACACTCTAAGCATGTGTTAAGAACAGCCATAGCACCCATACGGGTCACTATGATAGTACGTGGTTCTTATCTTCAATTTCTTGTATTTAATAATCAAATAATCATAAAAAAATTCAAAATGTAAATATCAGAATTTTAACAACCAAGAAAGTATGAAAACATTACATAGCGTGCTTGAAACATTGAATTAAATCCTAAACATGGATTCTAAGCATGACATGCTCTCATGAGTGATTAAAACATAAAAACATTCTGAACTAAAATTAAAATATGATTAAACATGTTGAAACTAAAATAAAACATGTTAAAAACTAGAATGCAAACAAGCATGAACATGCTAGAAATTTGAAAGAGCAAAGTAGGAGTTCAAGAAATCTCCTCCACCTTAATTCGAGTTTCTTTGTAGAATCCGGTAAAGGTTACCCTTATCTACCACTTTCAGATCTTCAAGAACTTCTAATCACCAACAAAACTACTTCAACAACTCTCTAAAATACTGAAATAAGAATTTCTCACACAAGAAAGAAAAGAGAGTGAGAAGGAATGCTAAGAAGAGGGCAAGAACAAGTAAAGAGGGAAGTATCAACTCTTTGCTTTGGGATGAGATGAATATAGCAAGAGGGGGTATTTATAGGTGTTTATGAGCACAAGGGGGCATCTAGGGCAGCTAGGGTAGGTCATCACGTTTGGGCATGTTTCTAAACTCATAAGGGGATGGTTTAGGTGAGAAAGGCTAGTACGCTTGTGGGTCCACTAAAGCTTGCCAAATTCCCATGAGCAAATATTTGATTCTCTATCTTATTTCTTATTTAATTTAAGAGAATATTTTCAGACTTTGATCCATTCTAATCTCATTTAGGATGTCCCATATTAAGCTGGTTCATGGTTTAGAAACATTTCCAAGACAACACTTTGCTTGGTGATCACATATGCATGAAGTGGAAACCTTTCCTTCTTGGCGTCATGGAAGATCTTTCTTTATGTAACTTCTAATTTTGGTTTGTGTGGCCAGCAAGGGAGGCCTAGGGTTTGTAAGTGAGCACCATTTATGTTTTAAAAACTTCTAATAAGGTTTGTCACATGCGTGCATACACCCACACACACACACACATGGGTGTAGATGTCCATGAGGGTGCATGGAATACTTGATCATTTTCTTTGGTACATGGGATCACTTTGTCTTGATTTCTAACCATGGTGACACCTCATAATGTGAGTATACTGAATTATTTGCATGGTACATAGGATTATTTTGTACGGATTCAAATAATGGAAACATTTCATTGAGATTGGGAAGGGTGAGGGTACACATGATCATGGTGTTCCACCTATGTGTCTTGCACATGTTAGGAGTAACCATGACTTCATGGGTTCACAAAAATTAAATAAAAATTAATATCTCCTTATTTATATGGAATTATGATTTATATCCTATAGTTTTGGAATCAAGTAAACCTAATGCACATTTTAAGGTATAGTTTGGCCTTAGGTGGTTTTACTTCAAAAACTTTCCTTATTTAAGACCCACTGAGGTCATTAGGCAAATAAAAATCCAAATCTTGGCCAATTGTTCTAATTTTTTGATATGTCATTCATTTTGTTAGTTCGTGTCATTTCATTTCCTTTCGGGTCATTTCAATCCCTAAAGTATCCTAAATGACAATTCTTTCTATTTTGGACCCCTTGAAAGGCGTTTGGCAAATGAAAACTCTAACCTCAACCAATTGTTCTAATTTTTGGATATGTTGTCCCCTTAGTTGGTTCATGTCACCTTACTTCATTTCAAGTTGTTTTGGATCCCTAAGGGGCACTAAATGAGAGTTTTGGAACCTGCTAAATTTAGCCCTAAAATGAGCCTAGATTCATTTTGCACCCAAATTTCACTAAATAAATTATAAGTTTCATTTAATTGAGTACAGAGAATTTAGGGTATTACATAGTAAGGCTTGCAATTGCTCATTTAGCTCAGGCATCGTCCTAGTGTCGGACCGATGTTTAATATTATAATTTTGCCTTGGGTTTGCTGCCTCTGAGGCTGGTTTTTGTTCTGTTTCTTCTGGTTCCCTTGGAATTCTTTGCCATTGCTAGGTCTCTTTCCCTTGCTTCTCAACTTCTGTTCAAAGTTGATCTCAGACCCATTGGGTTCACCACCCTGCAGATGTCAATCTTCAGGCTTTCCACAAACCTATGGGCCTTCATCTTTTCCTGATCAATTCAGGAGCGAACTAAGCCAATTCAATGGACCTGATCTCATATTCAGATACTGTCATATCACTCTAAGTCAACAAGATGAACTTAGACTCCATCTATACTTGTGTGGCTTCAGGAAATAATTTTTCATAGAACAGCTCTCTGAATTCTTCCTAGCTCATATGTCGTACGTCAGTGTTCGGATTTGCCTTTAGCATCCACTACCAACTCTTGGTTGGTCCCTTAAACTAATGCGTAGCCAGCATAACTCTATGGGCTTTTGTAGCCCCTAACACATCCAAATGCTCATCTAGCTCTTGGTACCAGTGATCTGTAGCAATGCTGTTAAATGTACCATCAAATTGGTTCGGGTAGAGTTTTTGTAACTCAATCAGCATCATCATATGTTCCTTGTCCTCAATTTCTCCATGTGCCCTCTGACGGATTGGAACCTCTAGCATGGGTGTTGGCTGTTGTACCAGTATCTGCTCCTGAGGTGACCCGTCTCAGAATCTCATCCTAGAACTTTGGAGTCAACACTACCCCAACATGAGCCTCAGTCTAGTTAAGCTGTGCCCATTGCCCTTGAGATTCAGTTTCCTTAGATGCGACAACTCTCGTAACATGTTTCTTGGATCTGGCCATTTATCTACAACCAAAGATCCCTTTAGTCATCATAAATTTATTAAAGAAATCTCATGTACAAACTTAGAGCATTCATTTTTGTCGTACTAGTATGACTCTAGATTTATGTCTCTAAGTTCTCATTTGTTCAGTAGCCTATTGGTTTATGCTTTTAGGTCCACAACAAATTTGTTCAGGTCTGGGTATAGGATTTGGTCTCAAAATTTGAAAACATGCAAGAATTTCAAAAATCTTTACATACACAAAACATGCGATCAACAATCTCATTTATCATCACAAATAACATGCTAGCATAGCAAGATTCTAAGCTTCTGCTCATGCCTCTAATTTCGAGGGTCCCATACCACTCTTGCCCATCGACATAGGCTTCTGCCTAGAAATTTCACTACATCCAAACAATTTCGCAAGTATCTTGATGTCCAAGGCTTCCCAAGACACACTACACTCGACCGTCCCATACTAGCCAAACATAGGGAAACAAGTTCATCCAAAGCCACTAATCACTCACCAAACATGACCCATCATTCTCTGAGTCCAAGATTGCTCTATATCCTTGAATTCCTAAGCGTCCCATACCACATATAACCCAAGGATACAGGATCCTCCTGATCTTGTGTTCTGACTAAACAAGTGTTTCATTTCACACATTATCAGTCTCTAGCTTATGCCCTAAACACCTTTATATAAGATTCACTATGCAACCTTGACCACACCCAAGCTATACCTATGGTCTTTATCTAGACCTAAGTATGCAATGTTTCTACTGCACAGCTCCTCTATAGGACTGGCAGTTCATAGTCTATAACTTAAACACTAGTCAAGTGACTTACTGACCAAGCCACTGACTGGTGAACTAAATTGAGCTACTGACTAAGCTCTACATGAGTATCTCACTAGACTGGTACCACTTTTGGCCTCAATCTGAACTTTTTTCTTGTGAATTATTGACTGAACTCTTTCTCCGTGAGCTTATGACTGAGCTCTTCCCAACGAGCTATTGACTGAGCTCTGATACCAACTTTGTAACACCCTGACCCCCAAATACCATCACACACGTTGCTAACTAGTCGTCTTCGTCTCTCGCCTCAAGACAAATTGATCACAAGGTGCAGTTACTCTTGCCATCGATATCTAAAGATCGAGAAAGTTATTTTTGAGATCCTTTCTTTCTTTCCCATACCATCCAAATAAATATTAGAGTGCGAATACATAAACAATAGTATTGAGCATGAATAGACATAAGGATGGCATGTCAAAAATATGGTTAAACTCATAAAAATGAAACAACATGTTCTAACCCCATGGGTTATGTTCAAAATAAGACGATAACTGAATGCTTGGCCCCATGGCTAAAGTCAAAAAATAATACGACTACACATAAATGGAATGTGGGTCCAATGCCTTACAACGTAAGCAAAAGTAAACTCCTACTGCTATATAACCCTAATAGTAGATTGTATCATACTACTCCAATGGAAGCCAATTACTTGCTTTCAAGCAAGTATCTTCAGTGGTTACCTAAAAAATAGATTAGTAGGGATGAGCTTAAAAGCCTAGTGGATCTTACACAAGAACATCTCGAGTATTATAACAATTAAAACACAAACATGCAAGTACTTATAATACATTATGCATTTCAACAATTCAATTGTCTGAGTTAACATTAAGCCCGAAAGGGGTTCTCCCTTGGCACTTAACTTAGGTTTAGAGTACTCAATTTAACATCCTAAGGCCCGTTAAACACTCAGAACCCTATCTCGAGGTTGATGTCTCAATCGATCATCAAACTAGGGAGTAAAGTCTCAATTGGACTTATAGTCCTATTTCAAACAAAGAGCTACCTAGGGCTAGGAATACTCACGATGATGCCAAACTATTACCATAGTATCTGCATCACTGTGGCGGTACGTGGTTAGTTCTTTTTATCATCTTTGATTAATGATCACAAGCACATCCACAATTCAAATATTCGATATAAATAACTAATGGATATAAATAGACAAGTTATCATGCTCATAATCCTATTAATCATACTATTCATCATATGACATAGCATAGATTCTTCACTAAAACATACTATAAATCCACAAAACAGTTAAACTTTCATTCATAGGCATATACCCCTAGCATGCTTCTAAAAACAACGAATAACAATAATCACACACAATCATGTTTCATATTTTAACCAAAATAATACAAAAGAGTCCAAGAAGTCACTTCCACCTTTTATTTCGCTCATCGCATTCTAGTTCTTGCCTCGGTGGTTACAAATTTTCAACCAAATGGTTTAACATACAAATCCTTATCAATATAGGTGTTTGCGTCATTTTTAACCCCTAAACCATTATTAAGTGATCTATGAGATATATAATATTAGAATAGGTTGTAAATGTCAATTACTGTTGTAGTTACAATTTCATGTGTGAAAGTCCGACAAACTAATTGTTCATTCTGTCACTGTGGTACTCTTTGTGTTATTGCGATGAAACGAGTTCATTCTCGTAGTGTGCTATGTGCAGCACTTGGATAGTCACAAGGTATTTTGGAAATTGCATCCCATGTACGTTTCGGTTTCCCTCGTGACTGAGACTTTTATGTATCTCATTTATTATACAAATATAACTATTTCTAATGGTTAGAAGTGTTTTATACCTTTACGATGGTCGTTCCTCATAGGTTTGTTTGCAAATCATGTTCGAGAGTGATGCTAACACTCTATTACATAGTACAGTTTCAAACCATATGTTAGAGATTGTACAGATTCAAAAATATGTATTTAAATAGATACAAACGTTTTTATCCCTAGATTCTATAGGTTTCTATATTCGTTCACCTTGCAGAAACGTTAATCATGCATATTGGGTCTATCATAGGTAAAAAACAATCACGAAACCTCAAACGTGATGATAATGATTCACAACATTGTTTTGCGTATGAAACTAGTGTCTTAACCATAAGCATAAATTTTCCAAACTTTGACAACTCTTGCAACCTTCCTCCAATCCACGTCTATAGGCTAGCTAGAAAGGGTTGAAGTCTGGTGAATCGCTTGAAAGTATGCATATAGAGAAGAAGAATAGACGGTGACAGCTAAGGTTTCCTTGGTACACGTAGGTTTCTCTGAAAAGATGATAAGCAACTAGGAGGAACGGCACACCTATGGAGAAGACGAGCAACTGTGTAGAATGAGTTATTAGGGTTTCTGCGCACTAGGTATATATATAACCAGTGTCGAATTAGGGTTTGTGTAGCTTCTATTTCTAGTTTTGCAATTGCAGGACCGCAGTCATGGCTCATAGGATCCCAGTTTTAGGGGTGCCCCTAATTGCAAGACTATGATCCTAGCACCGCAGTTGCATGTCCGATAAATTTTTCGAATTTCCTTTTCACAGGACCACAGTCCACCTCACCCGGGGGACCACGATCCTGCATTATGGCCCCTCAAATCGTAGTACCGTGGTCCTTGTGCAGATCAGGGTTTTTTTTTTTGTTCATTCATTTTCTAGGACTAGGGTTGTTACAAATTATGAGAGTCGTTTCTTGATCTTTTGTTATCTTAGTTAATTTCGATGATAAAATTTGTTCTAAGGAGGGGAGACTGTTACAACCTATATTTTTGGACATTGAGTCGACGGATTCAACATGTATTTTTATGTATGAATTAATGAATTATAAATAAAAATACATAATTTTATGACAATTGTATTAATTAATGAATGTATTAAATGAAAAATAAAATAAATAATTAATGATGGTAATAATAATAATACATATTTCATAGTGGAAGTTTATTAGATGATGAAATGATTTAATAAAATGAATTAATTTTTACATGCATGTATATAGAGATGTATGTATACGTATACATGTGTGTGTGTGTGATACAAAATTATATATGATGATTGGGTTGAAAAATACATGTGTGTGTGTGTGATAATCATGATGAGTTGGGAGAATGAATAAGGAAATTTTGGAAAAAAAAATAAATATATACAATTTCGATAGAGCAACATGAGGTGGATGGATAAGATATTAGCCTTACATTATTGAGAAGGGACCCACCAAAATCCATCTCTATATATATGGCGTGCTCACTTCTCATTCTTGTTCACAAGCTCATCCCAAAAAGGAAAGAAAAAGAAGGAGAAAAAAGAGAAAAAAAAGGAAAGAAAATCTACTATTTTTTCGAGGATTTGACGCTTTGGATAAATTATCTTTACCTCTTTTCAATTCAAAATTATTATAAAAGTTATGAATTACAGTTTTGCTATTGTAGTTTTCAATAGAAGTGTTAGCCAATAGTATGACCCAAAACTAAGGTGTATTTTTACTAAGAGTAAAATTACACAATATATATATATATATCATTGTGTTCAGATCAACAAGTAGAACATAGATATATAATTTGTTAGTACCCAGGTAGGCCTTAAGAATTTATATGATAATTAGAAGTTGACACATATCAGGTATACCTATTAATACTGAAATTTTAGTTGGCGGCTATTAAAATGTCCACAATGAAATTATGAACTCAATGACACTAAAATTAGGGTTTTTGGAGATCAATTGATGTATTAAATTTGTATTTATACAATTTGAGGATTAATGAATAAAAATGTATATAAAGTTATATAATATTAAATAATAGGAAAAATATATATACATACATACATACATACATACATATATATATATATATATATATATATGTATATGTATGTATGTATGTATATATACAATATTGTATAACATTATGAAATACTTATGAGAAAAAATACATAATATAGAAATAATTAAGTTTCTTTTATTTACTACATTGAACCGCCAAATTTATGAAGAGGGTTGGTTATTGTATACCAAAAGTGCGACACGTGTCAACGGTATAGATTTTTGTATTTTGGGTCAGTATTAAGGGCTTAATTGCACCAATTGACCTTATTGACCCTGTTGATCATACAGGTCAGCGAGTGTAAGGCTTGATTAGAGTTGACTATATTGAGCAAAATTGATCAAATCCATAAATGGACCATAATTGATTGAGTCAATCTTTTGAGTAATTAAGGACCATAAAATTAGATTTGAATCAAGTTTCATATAAATATTAAGAAACTACGTTGATTACGCATGATCAAACGTTAGTGGGACGCGATCGATTATGAGATGAGCACTGGGAGCTGAGCATCCTTGTGAGTAATATTTTCTAATTTACCATTTAAACTTGTTATTTTGTTTATAAATGAAATGTTATTACATATTACAATGCATTTACAATCTTTAAATGAGATTCTAAATGAAAATGTGCACTGAATCTTGAAGTCCAATCGTACGGGCTAGGGTATAAAGGATGTGGTTGAGCTTGAGGACCAGATGCCATTGTACCTGGCGGTACATTCTTTGCAGGTTCTTAATTGTCCCACTACTGGGGATCTGAGATCGTCATATATTAGGTATGTGTTGGCGAATCGTTATGATGTTGTATGAGAATACATCTATTATCTGGTGAGCCCACTCAAGTGGATTTATTATTACCTTGTAGGCTAATGAGAGCTTCGGCGTGTGTTTTCAACATTAAAATCATTTTTAAAATAGAAGGTGCACGACTACATTATGGATTTAGCATTCATTAACTATTGCATTCATTCACATATTATTGTTGTGCATGCATATATGACATTGTTTTATAGAATTCTTATTTTAAGTTATAGATTAGACTACATTACTCATTAAGCCACGATGGACAAATTGGCTCACCACTCTAATATTTTAGGTTCTTCTACCTCGGACAAAGGGAAGAAGGTGGTTATAGTGTAAAGTGACATTTTCAATTGATTTTAGTAGGTTCTCTATGCAGTTCATTATTTTTAGAGTTAGTATGATGTATAGGGAGTAAGGAAACTATTGTAAATATTTTGACTTAGACACTTCTGCTATGATTACATTTAGGGGACTGTGTATAATTTACTTTTGCTAATCTTTATTTCCAACTGCATTTCTATGTCTTAGTTTCTTCAACATCTTTTGTGATTACTCTGATGACATTGTGTATGGAGTATTGAAGAAGGCTTAACAATGTTTTTACGAGCTCGGCTTACGAGTGGGTTTGTCAAGGCACTGTGCTAATCGGTTCATTCTTTACCTTAGGGAAGGGGTCCCGACAATAAGAAACCAATTTATTGTTTAGTACTTATAGTATGTTTTAAAATATTATTATTACTAATGTTGTTGTTTTGGTTGTTGTTGCTGTTGTTAATTCTACATTATTTATGGACCATCTTCTAAAATTAGAAATCTAATTATAATTTAAATTATTTATCATGTGGAATATCAATCTTCTAAAAATTAAAAAACTTACTTAATATTTAACATGCCAATTATATGAGATATCTTATTCATCTCTGGTGTGAAAATATAATTATTGTTAAATATAGTTAATAATTTCTCAAATAAATATCTTAATGATATTTTTTATTAATTTTTTATTTTCTTTTCTCTTTTTTTCTTTTTTCTCTTTTTAATCTTTGTTTCTTTATTTTTTTTATTTTTAAACGTAGGCACACATGCTTGACCTAAGAGTGTGAAGTACAGTTCACAACCCTTTTGCTAGACATCACTGACATGACTGCCTATGGAGTACGATCGCAAGAACAAAACTCAAAGGAATTGATGATAAAGTGTTTTCTACATAGGGCTAGGAAAGACAAGTGCCTTCCGTGCTAAGATCAAGGCGTTCAAAAGCAAATCGCCTGATTTTCATAGTCAACCTCCCAAATAGATGCACCTTGCAGTGTCGATGCCTAATGCCTAACAGTTAAGAAAGGGGATGTTACCCCTTCTTGAATAATTCCTTCTTGAACTAGGTTGGATTATTCTTACTTTAATTATCTTTATATTTTCCCCTTTTTCTTACTTTGTTTTCTTTTTCTTTTTCTTTTAATTACTCTTCCCAAATAGGATTATTCTTTCTTTTCTTTTTTTATTTTCTATTTATATTTTTTCCTTTTTTCTTATTTTGTTTTTTCTTTTGCTATGTTTTTTATTTTCTTTTTTCGCTATTTGTTCCTTTCTGTTTTACTGTTTACTTTTTCTCTTTTTTATATTATATTTTTTTTCTTTACTTTTCTTTCTTTAAGTTTTTTAATTTGTAATTGTTTTTCCTTTTTTATTTCACTTTTTCATTTTTTTTGTGATATTTTTTATTTCTTATTTTCTATTTCTTTTTCCTGTGTCTCTTTTTAAGAACATTATTAGGTCATATAATCCATTATAGACAATTATTATTATTATTATTATTATTATTATTATTATTATTGTTGTTGTTGTTGTTGTTGTTGTTGTTGTTGTTGTTGTTGTTGTTGTTGTTATTATTATTATTATTATTATTATAACTATTATTATTATTATTACTTATTTTATTTACTCATTTTTATATATATATTTTGTTATTGTCATTGTAATTTTTACAATCATTGTCATCATTTTATCATAATTTTTTATCACAGTTATCACCGTCTTGTTTCACTATTGTATTATGATTATTGTTAGTATTATTAGATATTTATTTGTTATTTGTCATTTTCTACCATCTTGTAATAATAATATTTATTATTTTCATAATCTACCTATTGTATTTCCAAGATTCACTACAAGAAAATATGTTTCTTGTGGCAATACTAAAACTGCTACAAAAACTTATTTGTTGTTAGAAAAAACATTTTTGTAGCAACCATGTGACAGTTTAAAATGTGCCACAAAAAAGTTGTCACAAATACTCTTGTGACAATCCATTCTATTACAAAAAGTATTTGTGACAATTTTTATGGCGACTCTTACCCCACCACAAAAATATATTTCTGACAATTATTTGTGACATGCAAAGTTGCCACAAATATATATATATATATATATATATATATTCGTGCTAGCAACTAGCCGCCATAAAAAGGCTCCTCTAAAATTAATTGATATTTTGTTACATTTTAAAATATGAAAGTAGATTCATATGGTATAAAAGACATTCTTCATGGATACAAGATAGTGAATAGAAAACATTTTATTGCTATGAAAATGAATATGCTGGAATTCCTTACAACGTAAATTGAATGCTAGAAAGAGTATATTTATTTATGCAAAACTAAATTTTTGGTGTAAAGAATTACAATTCTACTAAGATACTCTCAACTAGTTTTATGAATACCTATGAACCATTGACTATTGATTTATATACAA
Organism: Tinospora cordifolia; assembly: GCA_030144865.1. Classification (NCBI taxonomy): domain Eukaryota; kingdom Viridiplantae; phylum Streptophyta; class Magnoliopsida; order Ranunculales; family Menispermaceae; genus Tinospora; species Tinospora cordifolia. Next base: position 19,043 of record JAJIYU010001691.1, read on the forward strand.
AAGCTAGAATGTATATATTCCTACTATGGTATGTTTAAATACTTCCACTCCAGCCTTGTTTGAAAAGGCACGCCCATAAGAATGTTTCTTGCTATGGTCTAAATACTTCCACTCCAAGAACATCAACTATCATTTCTTCAATTTTTTTGTATGAACGTTCAACAAGCAATAAATGAAAATTTATCTACTGGATGCATACAAAGCAAACATATTGCAAGTTGGTGTATTTCATTACAAATGTTTGTACCTACTAGATCTAAGGTTGTATCCTGCAAGCTGTGTGTATGAAGGAATTTATGAGTACATTCCTACTAGAAATTCATAAGGTAATGGTGAATACATTCCTGCTGCTCTTTCCCAATAGAAAAATGTTTTCTCAATTGCTAAAATAGACTACACTGAAGTACATTGGGTGGCTCCAAAGAAAAGAATTGCGGCATGCATGGCTCTTAGTAAATTCAGCAAGTCTTGTTGTCTCGTCCTATTTTTTTTTCCAAAAAAAAAGAACATGAACTTAGGCACCGTTTTCTTGGAAACTACAGAAGTAGCAAAAAGTTTATTATGGTTGTTTCCTTCACTTTTTGCATCTGGAATATGACTAGGAGATAGGATTTAGAAGACTTTAAATATTTAGATTATTTATTTTGTGCATTTGTTTCCTATGGAATTAGATGTCATTCATTTAAGATGCAATAATAATAAAAAATTTTAAAAAGGCACACAACTTCTGTACATATCTCCATCGAATGGAAATAAAATTTTAGGCTATTACTTAGAAGGTATGACAAACTAAATAACCCAGACAAAATTATAGCCTTCTCAAATTAAAGCCTTCTCAAAGGTTCTTTTTATGCACCTATGGAATTAGATGTCATATCTCCATTATGATTGCTACGTGAAAATTGCTTTTTTTTTGACAAACCTGTGCTTGTATTGTTGTGTTGCAAAAAACATATGTTTAGCCCAAAACGATCATTATTAGATCAAATGGGCAAAAAACATTAGAGAAAAAAATTGAAAACTTTCATCTCAGATCAACGTCTTATTGACTTCCACTTGGCTATTTTTTAAGTGGGTGAACATTTGTTTTTGGTCTTGCGGAAGGAAAACAAATATTTTCTGGTATTGGGAACAAAAGTCTAGTGAAAAGGGCATGTTCAACCTACTAGTCAAGATCATGTTACATACTTCTACTGAAAATGACACTGCTATAAGCTGAGTTATTATATATGAAATAGGATGTTGGATGACAAAGAAGGCATATATAAACAAACTATATTTAACAAAATGCACACAGTAAAATGGACAAGTGGAAAAACATTAAAAGATAGAATCATAATGAACATCATTCCAATACTACACCCAAACTTCATGTAGTTAGGAAAAAGAACACTAATAACATATTTGATGGCAAAATAGAGGAGACATGGAAAATGACATAATTGGTTTTTTTTTAATCTCTCTATTGCTACATTCTACAATTTGTCATATTACTCGTTGAAAAGTGTCATAATTTATTTGGTAAACTCTCGTTAATTAATGCAAGAAATCCATACAATACAACACAACCAAGCCCTACTACCAAAATAAATAAATAAAAAGTTTTAAGATGCAAAGTGAGAGGACTTGCCCTTTACTTGCAGTTAAAAAAAACAATAAAAATTGGCATATATGATATTGCTATCACTTCCAAAATTATAATATATTTGCTGATTCAAAATAAAAGGTACATCAGAGCTAAAAATTGACAAATAAGAGGGGAGCAACTTGAAATGCAATTTTTATCAATGTAAATTTTAGAAACAAATTCAATAAGAGATAACAAGTGATATAACCTACTCTAATATGGTCATGTGCGATTGATAGCAAAAGAAAAAAATCATTCAAGAACTAGTAGAATCACTTGTAGCCTGCAATTCAACAATAGAATTCTATCAAAAATAAATAAATCTCGATATAAGATTTATTATTTTAGACCTGACCTGCTCATTCATAGATGAAAATTGAAAACCAGCTTTTTCCAAAAAAGGCCAACATACTATTTATTTGCATCTGCATTTATATTAAGTAGCCAAATTAGTTATTTACAATGATAGAAATACATGCATCCATATATTATTAAATATAGATATGTCTTACTTGTTGAAACTCTACTTGTGTTTTAGTTGTATTAATTTCCTTTCTTAATGCTTGGATTGTAACATCTGCAAGTACATTCAAATTATGACGAAAGACATCTGTATATGAAGGACCAAACCATATGTTCGAACGTGTCCATGTCCCTCCGGACCCATAACCTCTCTAAAAATTTTCTTTCTTAATTTTGCCATTTGCTCTATTTAAGAAACATCGACAAGTCTACTATTCATTTGAAACTACAAGCATAGAAATAATATATATAAGTATTTAATGCTAACAAAATAAAATAGGTTCTCTTTTCCCATGCAAATAACATATACTTACAATCACTTCTTCTCTCTTAGAGTCTAATTGAGTATTGGACTTTGATGTGTGCATTTTTAGAAAAACAAACATGCAATCAACAAATTATCCATCTTATTGCATCTAATGTATCAAAACAAGCTGATTAAGTTGACATTATTATAGGAGATCGATAATTTTAAAAACAACAAACTAATTGAATATCAAATTTGTTCACTTACTTGATGACGAATTTCACAAAATCCTTTTCGACTTGTCCTATGAGGCAATCCTTATTTCTCTCTATTTTTACAGTTCTTTTTGCAATAGCCTAACAAAAATTCAAATCTTTAAACTTTAAAAATAACTAAATAATATGTGTGCTTGTTTAATTAATATGTATACTTACATACTACAATAAAATAATCAAATAAAACTTTACTATTTACCTTTGTTTGATTCTTCAATTTTCCAATACTCTACAAGTAATGATCATTGATCATCTTATATTTGTTCAAGAGCCTTTTTCAAATATTCTTCTTCAGTTTCATATGAAAGAAAATATATTTTTTTAATTCTATGCCTCCAATTCTCCATTTATTACCAATAGCATGCAAACATCCTTTTCGATTCTTTGAAGGGGCCATTGTATTTTCCTACAAAAGAATGTATTTTCTTCAATTTTGAAATATCAATATAAATATTAAAATATCAATCATCTTTTCTTTTATCATACCTACACTTCATGCCAAATAGAGTCTAAGATATCCACTGAAACATCTTCCCATGACAAATAAGTTGTGACATGAATTCATTTTTATTTTCATGATTGTAAAAACTCATTGAAGGTTAGTTGTAGCTTTCTCCCAGTATTCCATATGTTGCAAGGTTTAGCTACGCCTTTACCTATCCTTGAAGAAATCGATGATTTTTCACCTGCAATATATATATATATGTGTGTGTGTGTGTGTGTGTGTGTGTGTGTGTGTGTGTGTGTGTGTGTGTCTATAATGAGACTTTTTATATCCAAAAAACTGCATTTAAAAAGATAAAAGAACTTTTAATAAAAAGTGCATTTCACTTGTTTGATATACTTTTCGTTGATTTATTTGTTGTTGGTTTCATTGTTGAGACTTGGCAATAATATCTTGCATAGATCTTTCATATTGTTTTCTTGGAACCATGAACAATCTTTAAACAACTCACACAACATTAAATTATGAAAAAAAAAACTAAATGTTATATGCTTAATTCAAAAATAAAATTTACAAGCACAATTGTAAAATCATACCATAACTATCAATCAAACATTATCGATATTGCCAACTTTTTCAACAGAGTTCATTTCTAACATTGTTCCATCTACATCTTGTCTAACCTAACTAAAATCATCGTTATGCACAAATGCAACATCATGAGAATTTGTGTCATATTCACTTCAATTTGTGTCATATTCAATTCAACCTCATGAGAATTAGAAGGTGAACTATTATCAAAAATATCTCTAGCGGTCATTTTCACTGCAACATGCCAATTAGGGTCTAAAGAATATCTGACATAGAATGCTTGCTTCACTTGAGTAGCTAAAATGAATGGTTCATCCCCAACTTGTTTAGTCTCATATAACAAATGATTAAAGTTTAACATAGTAAACCTAAAATCATCTTGTTTTATTCCTATGTTAATATCGATCGAATCACATTTGAACAAAACATATCTTATATCATTAGTGTAGACAGCTTCAAGGATATTAGTCAAAACACCATAAAAGTTGACATCTCCTAGTTGAGGTCTTTTGTCTTTTGTACTGACATATTTCATAGTATTTGCTTTCAGATAAACACCAGAGTTTTGAGTATGTCTTCCATTGTCAACATCTTTGGTGTGAAATTGAAATCCATTTACGATATAACCATTAAATTTCCTTGCATATTGATTAGGACCTTCAGCAAGTCTTTCAATTTCCTCTAAAAATTTAATGTTTGACATCCTCTATGAATTTCGAACCTATATATTTTATAAAGAATCAATATACTAAGAATTTTAAGTATAAAATACATTCATCGATAAAGTGCAAACAAATATTCCACTTACATGATCTTTAAACCAAGTGTGAAAGGTCTCATTATGCACCTTTTGAATATTGTGATTTGATGCTCACGGCATTTTTCTTGCAAGAACTTCAAGGTGTTTTCTATATATATTGTAAATAATAATAAATAAATTATCAAGTTGATGTATATAACAACTAAAAAAAAGCCGCAAGCTTACGTTTGAAAGGGTGTGATTGTATTAGTATTAACAAGTACATATTTATGAGCTTGAACTTATTCAATTTCATCAAGCATTACTACTTCAACTTTTCCAAAAGAACGCCCACAGCAATTGCCACCATCATAATTTCAAATTGGTCTGTTAAACTTGATTTCTACATCATTAGGATATGTGGATAAAAAATTCATTCATTCTTCTATCAAACACCCCTTTGCAATAGATCCTTCCGAGATCAACTATGAACACATTATTTGAAAGTTAATAAAAACATCTCGATAGGATACATTGATCAAAATTGGACATTACTAGCAATTATTGCTTCTTCAACTAAATGCACTAGCAAATGCTCCATTATATCAAAAAATGATGGTGGAAATATCTTCTCAAAGTTGCAAAGAATGAGAGCTATACGATCTTCATTACTTTGCAAATCAGAGGCCCTATATACTTTAGACCATAATTGCTTGAAACAATTACTCAAGTCAATGATTGGCTCAAACATATTCGTTGGCAATATGTTTCATACGACTAAAGGAAGCAACTAGAGAAGAATATGACTATCATGACTCCTGAGACCCCATATATTTTGCTCTTTCAAATGAATACACCAAGAAATATCGGAAGCATAACCATCTGGTACCTTGATATTCTTTAACACTTTCAAAAAGGTGTTTGTTTATTCCTTAGACATTGAGAAACATGCAGAGGTAAGCAAACCCTATTAGAACCTTGCGGCTATGGGTATAAAGGCTTTCTAATTCCCATTTATCGTAAATTATATCTAGCTTTCAAACCATCTTTTGATTTTCCTAGAATAATGTATATAATAAATTGTCACACACATTCTTTTCAACATGTATAACATCAAGGTTATGACACATTAAATTATGCTCCCAACATGGGAGTTTAAAAAATATGTTTTTTCCTTCCAATTTGGGTTTTTATGCTTTCATTTGTAGTGTCTATTCCTTTTCACTTCTTTTTTCTTGTTGCATCTTCTTCCATCCTTTGTTTTATGACATATGTTTTATATATGTAGTTGATATGCAAAATTTGTTAAACTATTGTACTACATCATTGCCAGTTAATCTAATAGGCTTAAAACTCCTTTTCCTTTTTTCCATCAAATAATGTTTTATCTCTTCATAATTTGTAATTTGTAAAAAAAAAAAAATTGACAATGTCCCATGTAACAAAGTTTCTTGCTGCTAGGTAACCAAAGAGATTGTGTTTTCACAATAAAATATGGACAAACCATTTGTCCTTTTGTGTTCCACCTTGATATATTAGCAAATGCTGAAAAATCACTAATTGTCCACAACAATGCGGCATGTAGCTTAAACATCTCATTAGTTGATGTATCATAGGTGTCAGCACCTTCATCCCATAATTCTTTCAACTCCTCAATCAATGGTTGCATAAAGACATCAAATTTGTTGCTAGGTCCTCTTGGACCATCAATGAACATAGATAAGATAAGAAATGGTTGCTTCATGCATAACCATGGTGGCAAATTATAACATAATAATCTCATAGGCCAAGTGCTATGTGATACAAACATCATCCTAAATGGTTTAAAACCGTCAATTGTTACTCCAAGCTTTACATTGCGCCTATCATTAGCAAAATGTAGATTCTTTTTATCAAAACTCTTCCAAGCAAGTTAATCAGCATGATGTCTTAACACCATCAATAATGCGTTCTTCCACATGCCATTTCATAAGTGATGTTGTCTTGGATGACATGAACAATCTTTTCAATCTTGGTTTCAAAGGAAAGTACTTCACTTGCTTGGCAGCTACTCTTTTCTCCCCATTAATAGGTAAATTAGCTTCACAATTAAATTGTTTTATCTCAATGCATGACACACTACACATTCATCTAGGTTTTCATCTTCATTTTTGAACAAAATACAACTATTAGGACATGTATCCCATGTCTTATATGTGATACCTAAGTCTGTTGTCAACTTCTTAGCATCGTAGTATGTCTTTGAGAGATTTGTATTCTTAGAAAATGTTTCGATCAACAATTGTAGCAATAAGGTAAATGATTTATCTATCCAACCAGAAATCAATTTTAAATTCAATGGTCTAACAATAAAAGAGAGGGTTGTAAATTCTTCACATCTAGGATATAGTTGTTGTTTTGCATCTTGCAAAATTTTTAAAAATGTTGTTTCTTCATTAGGACCATATTCATATATGTTTTCATGTGAATCATCATCACTATCCAAATTTGATTCAATATTTGGAATCTCCATTGCCTCATACACCATCCCTGTAGTGGGTTCGTTGGGTCACTGTACCGGTCAGATCGCCCTTTGGCCTAGGGAACGGGCCTCGACAGTAACAAATTATATGTGACCAATGAGTTAGCTACCACTAAAAAAATTTTTAGTAACAGATTCTCTCTGTCATAAATAATAAAATAAAAAATAATTTATAAAATTATTAGCCACACTGTAAAAACTGCCATTAATACAAAATTTTAATTGTTAATATACTGCCATAATATTTTTTTCACACTGACACAACAACAAATAGGTTTAAAATGAAACAAAGTTTACTGTTCAACCTTCTCCTCCCACAACCTTCTCCTCCGACATATTGGTGGCACCATCGTCGAGCTTTGTCGATCATCGTGTTCTTCCCCATCAAAATAATCAAGTCTCCACGAAGCCCCATTTAGATATTCTGCAACTAATTTGACCCAACATTATCAATGGCAACAATTAAGATCTAGCTATACTTGTCCAGAAGCTGGCTCAGCTTCCTGTCATAAGCAATCTTCTTGTCAACCTTTTAGTAACACTTGGGAGTTTGTTGGCATTCCCCAAGGTCATAAAGCAATTGATGTTAAATGGGTCTTTAAGATCAAACAGAAGTCGAATGGTGACATTGATCGTTATAAAGGACGACTTCTCACGAAAGGTTGTGAACAGAAGCCTGGCTTTGATTATCAAGAGGTATTTACCCTTGTTGCTCGTATTAAGACTGTGAGATTATTGATTGCTATAGCTACTCATAAGCATTGAAGATCCATCAGATGGATGTGAAGTCTGCCTTTCTAAATGGGTATTTAGATGAAGAAGTTTATGTGAAGCAACCACCAGGGTATGTGAAACAGGGTTTTGATAAAGTCTACAAGTTGAAGAAAACTCTATATGGATTGAAGCACTCTTCGGCATGGAACAAAAGAATTGATCAATTCTTTTAAGCCTATGGTCTCCTAAATTGTGGTTCTGAATATGCCTTATATATGAAGCTTGATGCATCTACTGGCACCATGCTAATTGTTTGCATTTATGTTGATGATTTGATTTTTATTGGCAATGATGTCACAATGATTAGAGAGTTCGAAAGGGTTATGATGGAAGAATTTAAGATGACACATATTGGCCTCATGTCATATTTTCTTGGCATTGAAGTTGACCAACGTGACGATGGCATTTTATTAGTCAGCATAGATTAACCTTGGATGTTTTGAAGAAGTTTAATGTATGATTGCAACCCTTCTTCCACACCTATTGAAGTTGGCACCAGGATATCAAAGAAATCTAACAAGGCTCTAGTTGCTCTTACACACTTCAAACAAATTGTTGAGAGTTTGCGATACTTGACTTGCACACGGCCAGATATTTTATATAGAGTTGGATTGATTAGTTGATTCATGGAATCGCCCAATCAATCTCATATTGTTGAAGCTAAATGTATCCTCCATTACGTTAAGGGTACATTTGATCATAGATTGTTCTATTATAGCACTGATAATTCTACTCTTTTTGGATATTCTGACAATCTCTGGGATGGCGATCATAATCATAGAAAGAGTACATCTGGATATGCATTTTATTATGGTTCTACTGCATTTTCATGGTCTTCCAAGAAGCAGTCAATTGTTGCATTGTATACATGTGAAGCTGAGTACGTTACTGCTGCTTCTAGTGCTTGTCAAGCTATTTGGTTGAGAAATCTTTTGCAACATATTCATATGTCTATTGCTAGACCTACACTACTAATCTATGTTGAAAATCTGTTTGCTATTTGGCAAAGAATCCTGTGACTCATGGCCGGAGTAAACATATTGATATGCAATATCATTTCCTATGTGATCAAGTACAACAAAGAGAGATTAAATTAATTTATAGCAAGTCTGAAGATCAAGTTGTAGATTTGTTTACTAAGGCTTTGAAGATTGAAACAATTTTTAAGTTGAAGAATGCATTGGGTGTGTGCAACATCTGAATTATGGGAGAAAATTAATGTAATTCAGATAATCTAGCTTATGAGGGGATGTTAGAATTGTAATCTAGACTATCTACTAGAGTTTTAGTTTGACTCAAATTAGTTTTACTAGAATTGGATTGTAATTAGGAGTTTGGATAGAGTTGAACTAAGTAGTTTGAGTTAATCTCAAATAGAGATTATCTAGTACATTTAGAAGTCTTTGGAATTTAGAAGTGATGTCTATAAATACACCCTAAAGCAGTCATTATATAATCAATCAATAGATAAATAAAGTTAGAGTCTATTTTTAGCCAACAATGGTATCAAAGCTAGTGGAAGATCTGCCTTATCATTGTAGAGGTGGCACTACCACTATTCACGACTGTGAATAGTTGAATCTAAACTACACATCATTGATATTTTGTGTAACACCCCGTACCTTCGTGATCGTGCCACGTCATGAGTGAACATGAGATGAACAATAATCAGTGAATTAGAATCATGTACAATTTAAATATAGATGTAGACTATGCTTAGGAGTAAAGAAACTATTTAATAGCTTACTCGCACTCGCACGAAGGCGCGAGTGATGGGAAAATGAAATATATCATTTGATCAAAAAATAATAATAATAATAATAATAATGGTATGATAAAACTATATCTTATGTTTTATAAATATATATATAAATAGCTGAAATAATTAATTGAGGTTTATTATGATTAGTGTAGAAAATAAGATACATTCATGTGCAAAATAGAAGAAATAGAAGGGATAACCACGAATAATGACTTTATTAAAATACGCAAGCTTATAATAAAATTGACATAAATTTAAGAGATTAATATATATATATATATACATGCATAAGCTTATACATTATGATGATGGTTAAATTAAGGAAAATATAGATATATGAATTTACAATAAGATTTAACTAAGTTAACTTGATTAGAAAAAGGGCGGAGGAAAGTTGGCGTATTGAAGAAGCTGAACGGGAGAATGAACCAGAGTTACCTGGTTGAGTGGGGCGGTGCATTGCAAGCAGAGAAAGAGAGTCCCGAATTGTCTGGATGGGAGAAAGTGAAAGAAGAAGCTGGAAACGAGAGGAAGGGACGGAAGGAAAGAGAACAGAGCTATGACATTCTGTTATTGCTGCTGCAAGGAGTTGTTGTTGCACGACCGTAGTAAGAAACAAGAACAGAGGAAGGAGAAAACAGAGGGATGAGGCAAAGCAGAGCAGCTAACTGCTGTGTCGCCGAACAAGGAGAACAGAAAACGAGGATGAAGGAGAAGCCGAAGAAGAACCTGTTATGCAACAGAGGATTGAACGCAGAAGTCATGCTGCCGGGTGGACAAAAACAGAGCAGGAGCTCTGTGGCTGTAATGGCGATGGCTGTTGCTGCTGCTGTTGCAGCAGCTATGCTACACAAACAGAAGAAAACCAGAAAATGTATGGGAAAGGAAGGACGGCTGTGGACTATGCGCTGGAATCGGGTGACCGAACGTGATTGAAAATGAAGAAGAGGCTGTGATTGAAGGTGACTGGAAAACAGGGGAGCGGTGACCAAATTTCGGTGGAGCTGGTAACGAAAAAGAAGAAGCTGAAGAAGAAGAATGGCTGTCCAAACGGGGTCTGTGAAGCAGAGAATGAAGATGAAGCAGCTGTGCTGCCATGAGACATGACCAGAGGAAGAAGAACGAGAAACGGAGCTATGAGGCTCTGTTGCTGCTGCTGTTACAGCAGCAACGTTACTCAGACAGAGGAATGGAAGGAAGAGGAGGACCGTGCGGAGAAGAAGAAGGAAGACCAGGAGCTGCTGCTGTTGCTGTTGCAGCCGAACGAGAAGGAGATGGTGGTGGTTGATGCGACGAACAGAGAAGGAAAGTGGAAGCAGAGCAAGGATGCTCTGTGCTGCTGCTACAGTTGGTTCACGAGGAATGAAGAAGAAGAACGGGCAGCTCGTGTATTTGCTGGCCCATGATCAAATAGAGTGAGGAAGAAGCCGGTGGTGTGCAAAAAACTCTGGCCTATTGTTGCCGTGATGGAACAAATGGAAGAAGAACAAAAACCAGTGTCGTGGGTGTTGTAAATGAAGAACACAGCTAAAGCTACTATTGTTGGGTATTGCTTTCGAACAAAGGAGAAATAGAATGTTGTTGCGTTCTGCCATGTATGAAGGAGAAAAAGAGTACAGCAGTGCGTGAGTTGGATTTTTAACACAAAACGTGAATTCCAGATTAATGCTTAGATTCCAACCTTTGTATCGGATTTTAGGGCATGAAATTGACAAAAATTTGATGCCTAGATTGAGATTCTACGAAGAACGATTTTGAAAATAAAATTTTAGTTGGTTGTTGCTGAATTTCAAAAAGGGTTTTAGACATTGGAATAGAAATCAAATTTGCGATGTGAGTTCATCGTGGGACATCCTTCGCGCGAAGATGCCGATGATCGACCTAGGTTTGGATTCCTCTTTGAAAGGTATGCAAATTTAATATTATTTTACTTATTTATTCGTATTAACTTGAGATAAAGATAGTTTAGAATAAATTATTGAAATGAATTAATCTATTTTAAACATTTAGAAAATTCGAAAAGAAAGCTTAATAATCTTAGAAACCTAATTTAAAAGATTCTACGGGTAGAATCCTGATTTAATTAGGAATAATTTTTATACAACAGATGCAGACTAATATTGGAGATTTAAAAATTTAATTATTTTAGTTAGTTAAAAACATGAAAAATAAATCTCTGAGAGCCTTGAAAATTTTATAAAGAAATAATAAAATCTCAGGCCCTGAAACTAAGCTTATAATATTTAGAAGTTTTATTTTGTTCGTAATTAAATTAATTATGATATTAACAAATTATTTAAATTACAAAGATTAAGTTATTAGAAATCTAATTTTACGAAAAGACTTGTAAATAAATTAGTAAAGTTTTAAATTCAAATTGAACAACGATCCAAAATCTGTTGAAATTGATTTCGAGAATACGTAATTATTTTAGGAAGTAAGTAAGTCTAAGAATAACTTGAATAAGATTTAATTTGAACTAGGAAATTAGTGAATCTCATTAACTGTTAAATTTCTGATTATAGATTTTTAATATTGTGGATCTCGAAAGAAAGAAAGGAACCCTGAAGATCAGCGAAACCATGTAGGCGTGACTTCCTTGCTCATCTGTATTATATGGATTTAAGATTCAAAGCATTTGTGTGAATAGTTCTAGGTTATTAGAATTTTAGTAGAAAATTGATTGAAATTGTTTGTTCTATGTGGATGATGTGTGATTTATGATGATTTAGTTATACTCATGCATAATCATCTCATGCCATGATAAATATAACGGTTTGCACTTAGATTTACTTAATTATAACATGCATGAATAGGAAGACATGCATTTAAATGCCATTGGTTATTCATGTGCATTATCATGTTGACTTAGAAGCATAGTTTGAGTTATATTCTTTAGTGTATTGTATGATGTTTGATATGTTCAAGATTGGTTGTAAAACTGAAATAAGACAATGGTTTATTAAGAATCTACGTACCGGTAGGATTGACGAGCCTGAAGCGGATCGAGGTGACATATCTTATATGTCACTGCTTGAGATCGTCAAGCCATAAGGTGGATCGTAGGTATTCCCAACCAGAGCTGACTGTGACAGCTCGAAGTCTTTGGGAGATAGTACGATGCCATGGTAAGTACACTCTCTTGGGCTGTGATGTAAGTGTCGATTGAATTTTAGATGGTTATTGGAACCTCCGAGATTAGATTGGATCACAGGGAATACCGAGAGGCATCTCAACCCTCTTCCGGTCTTAGATTACAACTAAAACAAATTAATGTTTGGACGCCTAATATTTGAAAGTGTTTGTAATGTTTTGAATTGGGTCTGTATAATGCATGTGATGTGTAGGATCGATCCACTGAGCTTTCGAGCTCACTCCCACCTTATTTTTCAGGTACACGTGGACCTAGAGTACGAAATCTATGTCAAAAGACTTGCACTCTAATTGGACATCTCGGGGGAAGGTCGTCTGGGGTAGTTGACTTGAAGGTTACAATTTATGTATTTTATGGGACTATTTTAATGTAATTACATTGGTTTAATTTCGATTGTTTTATCTTTCAATGGCTTTCCTTGTTTAACGATTTTGGTTTAAATGAATATTTTTAAAGTAATTGCTGCTGCTTTATTGATAACTCATATTAATGAACCCGGTGAATGTCTTGAGTAAGTATTTTAAATTCTTGTGCTTTATATGAGAAATAATCCAGAGAATGACTTTAGAACATATTGTTATAAACTTGATTTTGAAGAAAAAGATTTTGACTGAACGAAAAATTTTAGTAATACCTTGATTTTCATCGGATGACGATTCACACATGAGGTAACACGTGAATGGAGGTCTTGTCGAAAATTAGGGTGTTACATTTTGGTTTTCTTCTACTGCTCACCTTTCTGATCTTCTTCTTCGTTTTGTTTCACTTCGTTTTCTTCATCCGATATTCTTCATTTGGTGTTCATGTCTAATAATTCTGCATCTTCAAATTTCAGCCACTGTTTCACGCCACTGTTGCTAACCCTGCAAGTGTACAGGTTCGCTTGAGAATTAACCGGTGAGATCGGATATCGTCCTCAGGAAAAAACGGTTTAGTTAGTGATCTCAAATCCCAATTTACTATTGGTTTTCATTTTATCAAGACTCTAATTGATATGACTATATCAAACTCTGAACGAAAAATCTATCCTAGTAAAAGTAATAATTCTATTTTTTAGAAATCTGTGTATAATGGATGTCTAGGATAATGAATGTCGCTGCATGACATATGATTTTTGTTTTTGATCATGAATTGTCTACACTATGAGTTTTCACATCTGTAATTGAAACCCTCTCCCTAGGTGCTTACTCAACAACTTAAAGTTGTGTATTCAAAAGTCCTTGTGCAACTCCCTATATCAGTTAATAACCTCCCGATCAATAAACTAGTATAAGTCCACACTGCGATAACCACCCACTAGACCTCTCTTCTGAGTTAGTCTAATGCATTGAGTTCATCATGTCTATGGCCAGTAAACACAAAGCATTAAGCATGCACAATATAGAATAGTGTTTCTAAATCAATAACTTCAACAAGAGATCATAGTTCATGCATTAGACATCACATCCCAGACAAAGAGAACTAATTAGCTAGACATGAAATTAATAGAAAACATTAAACAACAATAAAGTTAATCATACTCAAAATTTGATAAGAATCTTCAATCTCTAATTGGAACACTGGTTTTTACTCTTCTCAGCCGTCACAAGTGATTTTTTTCCGAATTGAGTATCTCTTGGCTCTAATAATCTCTCCTATTTATAGTCGCGCACTTAAAAAACTCTAAAAAATATGAAAATCTTGATAATTAATCGTGTAACTGCAGTCAATGTTGTTCTTCAATGCAGACTGGGATTTCCTCGTTCTATGCACCGTGGTCCATCATCTCTTTTCATTATTCACGTTTTGCTTACCGCGGTCACTGGTTCACCGACTGCGATAACCAGTGAACTTTACCCACTTTGTGTCCTTCAGCTACCGCAATTTTTAGTTATTCAACCGCGGTCTCTTAACACTTTCTTTATGATTTCTTCTTCTTTTTGCCTTCATATGTTGTACTTCCCCTTTTTGCTTCAACCTGCACCTGCATTACACTAAATTTCCTTTCCCAGACATCATTTTCTCATAAAAGAGTTTCAAATCTTTAAAACAAAGCTCATAATGAAATGAAACAATGTGGGTCCCTAAACTACATGCTCATGCTACTAATTATACAAATCTTCACCTAATTCTCCCTTTATTTCCTATAAAATGCAATAAATCACATATATTAATGTTAGTTTGTTGTGCAACTAACAAATACCCCCGAACTTAGACTATTGTTCATCCCCGAACAATGACTCTAATCTAAACTGACATATCATATTATATAGAAGTTAAATCAATTTCACTCATCATTATAATCTCAATCTTCCATTCCTCTAGTTTATGACTCATTAACACGTCCCTAAGGTCATTCAAGTTATCTATATTTTTAGTTCATCCTCCATTCTTCCTTAACTTCACCCTCTCATCTGTTAGTATCTTAGTCCTCCTAGACTTTGTAGGTGATTTGCAGGCACCATCCCACTCACAGAAATCCTTTCCTAATACCTAAGTACACAAACCCTCTCAATTTTCTCCTCTATTTATCTTCTACTCAGTTCAAACTATCGCCAGGATTAGTGGTATTTCTTTTAGGTTGTAAC